>CM076581.1:1440655839-1440958126 GCA_034641835.2 Pinus albicaulis
TCATACAGTGTCTTAAAATTGTTATAAACTCATTGAAAGGATCCCTATAGTATAGATGCATACCACAAAGTGATCCACAACTCTTAAGGTTGAACTAATTGTGTTTAACACGGTTTTAGCGTTGAATGTATTCTAATTTTTTTAGCATGAAATTAGTACAACAATTAGAGAGATTTGTATTAAGTGACTAAATGTAAACAATGTAAATTAGTATTACAATCACAGAAGTGGCTTTTAAGTGGTTTTCTTGATATTGTACACCCTAAAATGAATAATATTTTGGGTTTGTTTTTGGATTTGTTGTAGCATTTCTAAGAGTGTTTCTTAAGCCTAAGAATAACATGCACCATTTCATGTTCATAATAGTGATTGGATTTATTATTCAAATTTGCTAATTGACCACCTAAGAGTTTCACGAAACCAGTTATTTCTTTCAATCTACTTATTTCAAAAATGGAAAAAATATGTACAATTTTTCAATATAAATAAGTGGGAAAGAAATTATCATCACCTCTCCAAGCTAAGAAAACTCTGCCAACCTTTTTATAAGAGGGGATTAAAATTGGTTTTCTTGATATTATTGTAGCTTTTCTCATAGAGGAACAACTATTGTACAGAGCTTCGCTGGCAAAGACTCAATTTCAACAAATTGTTTTTTTTTTTTTTTAATTCAACTACATATTTATTTCGAAAATAGAAAATCTATATACAATCGTTCAATATAAACTGTGATTTGGAAGCACGTTGTTATCAACTTTCCCACTGAAGAAAATTTCGTAGACCTTTCCAAATCATTATTATACAAGCATGGAACGGAATGGATGTCAATGAAAATATCTTCAATAGCCTACCTTGAGACTGTCATGGTTGACTTTGTGTAGAATCTCAACGAACCTAAAAAATTCCAATACAAGCTTTCTACCATAATGGATGCTTGTCCTATTAGAGAAATAATAACATATTAGATGGTAGTTATAATAACATATTTTAGTGGAAAGAAAAAATGGATATTGCCTAATCACAATTTAGAAAATAAATAAATAAAAATTTGAATTATTTTAAAATTATCAATTATATATTTTAAAATATATTTTTTTAATAATTATTATAAAATTATAAATACTATTTAATTCATCTTTTAATTATGAACAAATATTTTGATAATAAATGTACAATTTATATTATATTAGTGTTTTTATTTAAATAATTTTTCTATTAAATTTATATTAAAATATTATTTTTTTAAATTATTTTAATATATTAAAATAAAAAAAAATTATGGTTTCATGTAGTTTATGTTTACATTACTCTACATTTATCTACACTTTTATGGGAACCCCGAACCCAATGTTCAATCCTAACCCTGAACCCAATGTTCTATCCTAGTTTTAACCATTTATTTAAGTTTCAATAATTTTCAAAAATATATGAATTATCTTGTTAAAAAGTAGAATTATAAGATTTTTATTAGTTTTAGTTACTTTATTTTTCTGTAAATTAATTAAAATTACTTTACTTATATGAATATTAAAATATTTTACTTATGTTTAAGAGTGATAGTGAAATAATTTTACATCTCCTTCACATCAAACATATTTATTTTTGACTCTTCTCTCCTTGATTCCATTTATTTATTTTTGGTAAGTTTTACTAAATAACATTCTGTTTTTTTTATACAATTATTTGTTCTTAGTAAATCTTTAATTTCCTGGGTACGAGTAAGAGTGAAATCCAAATTCCCAGATCTGCTCAGATTCTCTAGGTACAAGATCCTTTCATAAATAGAAGTGGATTGCTTTCCCCTTGGATTCAGCCTAGGAGTAAGCTAACCTTCTTCCAGAGTGTTCCTTCTATTTGATTGATATCTTCTTGTATTTATTCTTACAAGGTCTACCCACCGTGTTTGTTTTATTTTTCCACATAGGAGTATTCGGTTCACACAATATTATTTTTTTTCACAATAGACAACACAAGGTGTTACTGCATTAGATTTACATAGTCGTTGTTACTTTTTCATATGTTCTCGTCTTAGATTAGTGAACACAAGGAAATAATCCTGTCAATTTATTCATTACTATTACTAGCTCGTTAACCAGGAACTGACTCGTTAACCACCCAACATGTGAGTTTGGAAATTATTTCTAAGCCTCCTCCCAAGCCTCTTAGCTTCCAATGTAGTTAAAAATAGTTAAAAATAGTAGCCATTCTAGGATCTCAAGACTTTAGTCCAGTTCAAATGGTTTTGTTCATGGTTTCCACTGGCTGCTACCAGATCTAAAAGACCCCTTTGAGCGAAGTATCTGCTATTCTTGACAACGTCTTGTCAAATACATATTCTCTCCTCCAAATTTTTCCTCTATTCCTCCACTTTTGGAAGAAATGGTTTCCTTTTAATCCCTCCAGGGAAGGAAAAAAACTGTATTTTTAACTACCTAGAAGCCAAGATCCTCTTAATAAAGTCATTCTGTCATTTCTCTAACTAAGCATGATTTTAAAAAATACAAAAAATAACCACAACATTATTTTCCTATATTCCTCTTGGAGTATCTATCAAACTTAAATTACCAAATTATTTTTCATGAAATAAAGTAAGAGTAAAGGTAAAATTAAATGTCAATAAAAGTAAATTCCAATTTTCCTATGCTCAGGGTTGTTACATCTTCCCTTCATTGAGAAAAAAAAAATCCTTACTGTTTAATCATTCCCCTTGGAATAGGTGAGGATATTATTCCTGTGTCCCACTTTTGTCCTCCCAGGTAGCCTCTTCCAAGCTGAAGTGCCTCCACTACACTTTAGACTGGGTGATGGCTCAATTTCGTAACATTCAATTTCGTAACATTGTTTCTCTTGATCGAGAATACAAAGGGGTTCTACTAGAAACTATCTGTCCGGTTCCACCTATTTCAGAGGATAATATGTCATCAATGACTAATATGTCATAAACATATTTAACCATCATAAAAAATTGATTAAGTAAACTCTTACCTACACCTCTTTCTAGTTAATGATATGTCTAGGTAAGTAAACTCTTACTTGCACCTCTTTCTAGTTAATGATATGTGTAGGATCATATATATATATATATATACATGAAACACATTATCAACTCGTATGACGTAGGTGGGAAACACAAACTGGTATGCAACAGGTCCAATTATTTCCAAAATTTGGAAGGGTCCATATGATCTCACAGCTAACTTCACACATCCCTTCCATTTCAAGGTTGTTTTTCGGGGTCCTACTCAGACATACACATGATCTCATACTTAAAATTCACTATAATTAATTTTCCTATCTACATATGCCTTTTGTGTATCCTGATTAACCTTCAAATTCTGTTGTAATTTATTTACATTGCTTTCCATTTCTGCTAACATATCGGGTCCCAACATTAGTTTTTCCTTTGGTTTATTCCAATTGATGGGTGTCTTGCATCTTCTTCTATAGAGAACTTGAAAAGGAATTAATTTTAATGATTCATGATAACTATTATTATAGAAAAATTCCACCAAGTGGAGGTTCTCTTCCCATTTATTGGGTTGTTGTATCACATGCATTCGTAGCATATCCTCCAACGCTGGGTTTCCTCTCTATATTTTCCCATCCATTTTTGGGTGATAACAAGTGCTAAACTGAATTTGAGTACCCAAACCTGTAAAGAGAGTTTTCCAAATCGCGGATGTAAATTTTACATAGTAAAAAATCACATCCTTAAGCATCCCATGCATTGAGAAATCAATGCAAGTAGATTAGGGTTTGATTCGTTGTTGGGGAAATTATATGTGTTATAATTCCAGATTTAAATTATCAATCTAGGGTCATAATACTTAGAGGCACAGGGGCAGGTATCACGGAATCATGGCATCTAACCATTTTTTGTTTAAGTACGAAATTCTATTTTTGTGTCAGTTTAGGATCATGTCAACCTATAGAATCACTAACGCTATATGTGTTTTATTCATACATCTAATACCCTTCATATAGAAATTAATTCCTATGTGTTGATAGTAATTACACTCCAATGTTATCGGTCTCATCACTATTATATACTTGGTTGGATGGATATTTATATATGTTATTGATATCTCAGATATTCGTGCAATAATCAAATGGAACTTGGCCACATCCTCAACACACTTGCATCTTGGAGTTCATAGGAAAAAGGGGATCTCAAAGTGTGGTTAGAGGTAACTGTATGTTATTCATCAGTAATTTTTTCCTTCATAGATGACTAAATGATTTCCCTAGATTTATATAAAAAAAATTCATGAACATTGCGAGTTCTAGAAATCTCACTCCCTTCATCATCCTTAAAGATAAATTTTCACTAATTTATCATTTCATCATGTCAAGATCTGCTTACCAGTCCCAGAACACCCATTAGGGGCTCATGTCACTCCTTTGTCTATATTTTGTCATCTTTGGCCCAAATCCTCTATTTTTTTTTTCCTAAACCTCGCACTACTACATAAGGCCACCAATCAAACAACTCTGTTGTGTCTCCCAAAAAATACACCAAGCATTGATGGTCTCAAAACTGTCTCTGTAGGCTCTTTAGATAAATCAAGTACATTGAATTTTGGATATTCAATACATTAATTTATCATAAAACTCTATTTTACACTTGATGACCCCAAAATATAAGTTTTTAGTCCAAAGCCAAGTCTAAGGAACCTTCCACTAGGTCACCTAGGGTTTCACAAGTCATAGGGTGGATTTGGTATCCTAAAATCTCTGTTTTTCCTTTGTAAAGAGAATGCATTCAAAGAAGAAAAGGGACAAGTAACTTTGTCCAAAATTGATCAAAGGGTCATTTAAGAAAGGCCTCCTTGGCCTAATGCACAAATTCTGCAAGGGACAGCTACCCTTTCTCACATTACTAAACAAAGATAAAGATGACCATCAACCTAGAAAGAGGTAAGGTAATGGGAAATCGTCACAAGGAGATCATCAACAACAAAGAGAAGGTAGCAAGGCCTATGTTTGAAGAGAATCAGGGTTTGTGACTAATTGACAAAACAAGTGAAACAGTGCAAGGAATCAATACTAGGGCTATAAGGACAAAGGTCACCTCAACTCCATCCAGTGCACATTGAAGATTTTTAGAAATAATTAATGAGTTTTTAAAGGTTTCAGAGAACTTCGAAGACAACACTATTTACTTTTTTCTAAACAGCCCTAAAAACCTAGGAGTTTGGGAAGAATGACAAATCGGGGAAAAAATGATGATAAATCCTCCTTCATAGTAGCAGATGGCATTCAAAGGGTTTCAAGATTCCCTCTAAGGGTTTGAAAAGGAAGCACTGATTCCACCTCACCTAAAGGACAAATAAAAAAGAGTATCAATGCAAGGGCCTAAGTTTTCAAATACAGTCGGAAGATTTCAAAATGGTCAAAAGGGAAGCAAGCATGAGATGAAAAGACTAAGGAGGAACCAGAGATATACCACTGTCAACATGATCAAAGGAACAAACATGTAATTAGTCTAAAAAGTAGAGAAGCCTCCAACAAGGGTTTCCTTATCAAAAGTATATTCTGCAAAAGATAGTTAGCCATGAATGACACTTCTGTAGGATTTTCAAAGATAGGCTACCTACAGGAAGATTGATAAGGTCAAACAAACCTAATGTTTATCAAAATGGTGGCACATATGAAGACCAAAGGAACTGTTGATGCCAACTGATATGGTTTTCACACCAAGAAGTTTTCACTACTCCAAAGAGAAAACATAACAAAATGCGAGTTTAAAGAACGTCAAAATTCTTCTCTTCATTCTTATCCACCAAGCAATCAAAGGAAAAAAATATACATGACTGAAGACTCCAAGGTGAAGCTGCCAAAATGATCACATGTTTACTGTTTACAAACCTTGAAATTCATGAAAAGGATAAAGTGGAGAAGACCTTCAAAGAGCACTAATGTCACTGTTTGTCTTTTTCCTCAAAACTTTGTCAAAAGACCTTTTGCTTTTTTAAGAACAGGTTCATGCTTCCAAAATGTGGATAAGAGGAAAAGTTTAAGCTTATTTAAAAAGGTTTGTAAATCCAAGAGAAACACCAAGATTCTCCAGCCAAGGAAAGACCATTTTTTTTAAATTCTGCCACCTACATGACAAAAAGACCGAAAGACAATGAAAAAGTGAGAAGGGAAACAAACATTAGAAAGTGGGTTTGATCCTAAAAATCTTTTTCAAAAAAGGAGTATAAAGGTATCCTCTCCCTCTTCCCAAGTCATTTTTATCTTTGCAGGAGAGAAGGAGAGTCATTGAAAGCATTTTTTTAGAATTTTCTACAAAAACTTGTTGAAGTTTTTAGGCGCTACGCACCGACGGAGGCGCTATGCACAGAGTCGTTGGCGCTGCGCATAGAGGAGGAAGATACAGTGCAGAAAATCACTGCTCTACACACCGAAGGGCCAGCGCTATGCACAAGCTATAGAGCTACGCATAGGCCCAGTTCGGGCCCAGTTTTCCCACCATTCAACGGTACCATGCACAAGGATGGCCCGACTCAACCCGGCGCTGCGCATAAGGAAGGCTCAACAGGAACAGGCTGTCGGGTGGCACTACACATAGAGGGGATTTGGATAAATTTTCCAAAAATTTCTCAAACTCACTTTTTCTCCTCCTCAACTTTGCCCCAAGCTCCTGCATGAGTTAGACAAGGTTGGTAGTCATTTTATTTGCCCTCAAAATTGATATTTTTTCATTCATAATCAAAGGAGAATATCAAAAACCTAAAATTTTCCAAACCCTAATCTTCATGGAAATCAAATATTTAACCTTCTAGGGCAATAATTTCCAATTGGAGAGTTGTTATTAGCATAAATACACTCAATACAAGCTAAGCCTCATCCTAAAATCTGAAAGCATTCCTAGACTTACTTCATTTTTCCCTCATTTTCTAAAATTTTCCCTCACCATAATTCATTTTTCCTCCCTAGACCTAAAGCTCTCACCAAGTTAAAAACCATTTTTTTCAAGGATATAATTAGCCACCATGTCTAGAGAAGAGATCAGTACCAGTAGTGATGAAGGCCAAAGGCATATCAAGACAAAACACAAGGGAGTAAGAACTAATAGGTTTGATCCTTTGGATACCATTCAAATCACCTCTTCTCCCATGATCCTTGAATGTTTTCAAGATGTTGGATGCTATCAGTTCTGTGAGAGGGTTAAATAGGTCCAAAACCACTCAGTTTTGACTAGGTTGTTCATTCTTAGCCTACAAAACTATCAGGGCAACCTAGCAGGAGTAAATTTTGAAATATCATTTGAATCCATTGTTAAAGCTATAGGAATACCAGCTATTGGTGAGGGATGGTTCAAACAGAAGAAATTGGCCTTAAGCTACTATGAGCCCTTCCTCAAACTTAGTTATCAAGAGGGCTGCAAGATTGTTTTCCCCTTCTCCCACTTGCTAGAGAGATATGCCCTACTGATGAGGCAGATCATCAAGTACTTCACTCGTGAGGGGAGATACTCCAGGATTTATTCATATCACATAAGGTTGCTAATGCACTTCACCAGGGTTAAATTTCTAAAACTACCATACTATCTCTACTGGTGCATTGACAAGATGGCTTTAGTAGTCAAGAAAAGAAGTTATGTCAACCAAATTCAAAGCCTTTTACACCACTCCTTCGTTAAGATGATTGTTTTTCACTAGCTAGAGCAGCAGGGAATCCCTTGGGAAGTTTTCATCTCACATGATATATTTGCAAATCCCCAAGCCTTCATTCAGCAAAATTTTCCTTCCACTTCACACTCACTTACCTCCACTCCTCCATCACCTCCATCCATGCCTTCTCCATAAGGAAAATTACCTCTTTCTTCTTCCCCTGATGCATAAATTGAAGATGATGACAGTGGTAATGATGGACAAGGGGGTGGCAGTAGAAATGAAGAACAAGAAGATGACAGTGGAGATGAAGAAAAAAATGAGGCAGATACAGAGTTAAATGAGGAACAAGGAGGTGACAGTAGCAATAATAAACAAGAATATTTTAGTGGAAATAATGAAAAAAGTGGGACAGACACAGAGTTTAATGAGGAAGATCAGGATGATGATGATGACAAGGAGGAGGGAGATGAACATGGCAGTCATGAAGACAAAGACAGTGAGCACTTGGAGGAAAATAGTGATGGTGATGATACAAATGAATCACTCCCAAGTACAGAAAAAGGTGTTGTTGATGAGCAAGATGAGGTCCAAGAATATAGTGAAGACAATGATGAGGGTGATAGTCAACAAGAAAGTGAACATGACAACCAAGAGAAAAATGTGCATGAGCATGACAGTGAGCACAGTCATAGTGCAAATAGTGAAAAAATGGATGAAGATAATGGACATGAAGAAACAGAAGGTGATGATGAGGAAATAGAAGATCAAGGACAAGGAAATAATGAGGCTCAAACAAAATCTGAAGAGGCTAGCAGTGACCAAGGGAATGACACTGATAGGATAGTCATTAATGAGCAAGACATCCAAAGAGATAGTCATGATAGTCATGACATAAATCAGCCTCCTAATGATGATGGAAGTGAAGATAACCGAGAAGATGATGAAGAAAATGACCTTTATAATGGACAGAACCAAAGTGAGGCAAGTACAGAAGCTGATGATCAATTTGAAAGCTAAAGTGACAGTATAGAAAGCAGCGAGGAAGATAATGATGATGATGATGCTAAAGATCAAAAAAGTAGTGACCCAATGAGGCATGAGCTGACTCATGGAAGCCATGGTAAAAATGAAAAAGTTGGTGACAACAACAATGGTCACAGCAATGATGGAAACACTTTCAAAACTACCATTATCACTCCTCTCACATGCACATACCATAGAGGGAAGAGAGATGTGTTTTCTGCCTCAAAAATGAAAAGGGTCATTTCTTCTCCAGCTATCAAACCATTGGACAAGGGAAAGGAAAACATGGAAAGGGGTGAGTAGCAGGTAAAGGTAAGGAGAAGTAAGAGAACTAAGAAAACTACTCAAGAGCCTCAATACTTTGATCTAGACAGTGACAATGAGGACAAGGAGATGACCACTAGATTGCTACTCTTAAAAAAAGATGCATAGATTAAGGAGTGGGAAAGAGATTTCGAGATGGAAGAATAGGTCATTCAGCATTGCAAGAATGAGCACAAGCACTTCAAGAAGGTGAAAAGGGGCCTTGCTCTCCAGAAGAAAATGACCAAGCACTATGCAAAGAAAAACAAGATTGCTTGTGCCAAACTAAAGGAGGCCCTCATGGAGATAATAAACCTAAAGGAGGCAAAAAAAGCATGATAGCCTTGGATTTTTGGTTGAGGCTTCTCAACAGCTGTCCAAGATCTCTTGTGGGACCTCTCCACAAACTTTGGGCCAAATTGAACAAAATTTTGTGTTTTTGAAATTTTTGCGTAGTGCACAACACCCTTGGCACTACGCACAAATGTGGTGCATCCTTAGCTCAAAAAATTTAAATTTTTGGATTCCTCTCATCATTGGCAGTCTGCTCACAAAATTTTAGATCATTTGGAGCAGTTTTGACCCCCCAAAAGGTAAAAAAACACCAACATTTTGACCATTCTGCCTCATTTTCATGCAAGGTGCTACGCACAGAGCAGTGTTTGGAAAATGGGTTTTTGGGCTGGAAAATGGCACTCACTCAAAATAAATATAGAATTTCTAGAAAGTAGACTCAACAGGCCTTCCAACGAGCCATCATGGAGCCAAATTCGGCATCGGGACGGGGTCCAAAATTTTGTCACAAAAGACCCTATTTTCTGTTGAAGTGTCGTTGCGCACAAAGACTGCCTAAGTGTGTTTTGGACCAAAAGTCAACAAAACACACTCATTTATTGCAAATTGATATTTTTGAGTTTTTTGAGGCAAAACACTCTAGAATTAGGTGCAAATAGTTATTTTGGCATTTATTTCTTAGGATATTATGTGCCTTGGGCCTTGCATGGTCTCTTGGCCATAAATGACATTTATGGTTAAATTTGACATTTTCCTACCATATTTAGGGTTTTAGTCCTCCTTTGCTCCATAAATAGAGCATGAGGCCCTCATGTATTTTGTTGGCTTTTGATGAACTTGGAGAGAAATACATGGTTTCTATGAGCTTGGAGAAGAAGTTGGTTTTGTGAAGTTGATGAATGGATTGCTTGGATTGATGATGGAGAAGCTTGTTTGCAGGATTCCTTAGCTTGGTGAATGGTGATGTCTTCTTAACTTGTTTATGTTTTCTTGTTCTCATTATGTTTCATCCTTCTTGGTTGCTATAAATCAGAAAATTATAGGTTGAGACATCCTCTTTGAGGCACCTCAGTCCTCCTGTTTGTTATAGCTTTGATGTTTTCCTCTGTTTGGTCATCCTAAGGAATTCTTGATTGCTCCTTAGGTCCACCTAAACTTTTTTTGTTTCATATATGGATTAGTATGCTAGTTTAAAAATATGATTCACGGTATACCCTGCTTACTTGAAGCTGTCCAAACTCTATCTTGAAATCTCTCTTTGGAATATTGTTTGCTAGGTTAAATCAAAGAGGTCTTGTTCGATATTTCCCTTTTTCCATGCTTATCAACTTGTTTCAGAGTTCTTTATAGCCTAATTTATGATTTTTAGGATTTCCCTCTTCATATATTAAGTTATTGTGCTATCTTATATGTTTTCCCAAATTCTGGAGGTGAATTTACTAAAGTTAGAAGCTCTTATGTTTTCTATGTTTCACTGGAATGTTTATCTTGGATATTTATCAATTTAAGTATTGTTCATTGAGCTTAATGGTTTTCCCTACCTCATGAGTTATAGCTTTTAACTAAATGAATTTAATACCTCCTAGTTTTTCCCAAACTTGATGTTCACTACACCTCACACATTACCTTAAAGATCCATTTACCTTGCTAGATTGGCCCTGCAACACACTCTGATTCATCATTGAGACACTCAAGACTTTCATTGACTCCATAGCCCAATGGCTTTGACAACCTCTCACTCCACCTATTCCACTTGACCATCTTACCCAACCAAAACAATCAAAAAACCCTACACTTAAAAACTGGCCTAAAATCAACTACCCAAAGCAAAAAGAACACATCCTTTGCACCCAATAGAAATATCCCTCTCTGAGTCCAGGAAGGCTAGGTCCTAGGACTCCAAAGACTGGTTCCATGTTACCCTATCATTTGGTCTAACAATCTGCCAAATCATGAGACTATAACATTCTGGCAATCATGGTGGGACCTTCTGAGTTAGTGACAATCTAAGTATCCCTTAGGACTCAAAATCCCTTGTTAAAGAGTATCTAGTGATTAATATGCCACCTCATCTCCACACTAACATTATGGCGATCACGGTGGGATCTTCTGAGTAAATAATTTCCTGAATACCTCTTAAGACTCTTTAGACCCTCAATTTGACTTATAAAATCCAGTGAATCTGCCACCTCATCGCCACAATAACATTCTGGCGATCACGGTGGGACCTTTTGAGTCAGTGAAAAACTAAATACCCCTTAGGACTTTAGATACACTTATCAAATCAAAGATAACTCAAACTATCAGCCATAAAGTAGACTCTATTTGTTTCACCATCCTAGCAAAATGATGACTCAGTTATAGGACACTATTACAAACCTTAGGAATACCTATAGGAACTCAGAAAACCCCAAAACACCCTTAGATTTGTTTCTTGTCAGTTATTGGTGGTGGACCATAAACATACATTATTAAAACAACAAAAAATATCCACCTGGCGACTCCACTAGCCTCCAGTAGGCCTATTACTTCATTAACACTCATTTGACTTCCTAGATTTGTTTGAAACCAACCCTAAGAATTTTATGAACCCAATTATATACTGTAAGAGTTTTCCAAGCATTAAGAGAGGTCAGCCTTCAGAAAACAGTACTAAAACTTTCACCCTCTTTGAATTTTGAAATTTGAAATCTGGCTTCACATAGGATCAGTACCAGATCTCATCCGGACCCAAACCCTCCCAACATATTTGATGACCTAGAGAATATTTTATGAAAAAATTCTAGATATGGAAACTTACCACTGTTAGGACCATCCATAGAGAAAGCTCTGTACTTGAACATCTTACAACCTTGCAAGATCCCCAGTTTGACTTGCACCATACAAAGAACCTCTTCAAAAATAGGTCTCAAACTGATATTAACCAAACTTACCTTGAACCCTTAGATTTGTAGCAGAGTTCTAGTAGAGAAGCCTCTCCTTCCACACCACCTAACTTTCAGATTCTCCATCACTTCAACTCTTTCCATACTAAATCTACTCAAAATCAGTTTTTTGGTTTAAGTACTTATACTACACCCATCCATACCACCACTGTGAAAAATACTCCACTTCATCATATACCTCATTTCACTAACCCTCCGCTTGTAAACCCTCCATTAGCTCCCATCATGGTAGCCTGGTATGCTCCCTTGGCCTTACCTCAACCCCTAGTGCCTTTTCCAAATGACTATCAGTCCAAGATCCCTCATTTCACAAGGACTGAATCCATCACTTCCCAACATCATGTATATAGAATTAATGATTCTTTTGATTACATGGAGATAGAAGAAGAAACCATTAATATGAGGATATTTTTACAAAGCTTAGGAGGAGAGGCCAAAAAATGGTTCAAAGCATTAACTCCTAAAAAAATACATGATCTCCCTTCCCTTTATCAAACTTTCATGAACAAGTGGGAAGTAGTTATTAGTGCAGAGGTAAACTTAATTGAAAAAAGAGCTAGGTTGAGATTGGAAAAGAAAGTGACATACAAAGATGAAACCATGCCCTCAACCTCCTCATCTGACTCTAAAATAGATAGCCTAATGATAACTGTGGAGAGGATGATAGAAAAGATAAAATTAAATGAAAAGACACCTCCTAAGGACACCCAAGGTAATTCCCAAAATAGAAATAGAGCTCAAAACTTCAAAAGAGACCCTCCCCAAAGCTGGCCAAGAGACAAAGATAAAAAAATTAGGCCACCTTTCCAAGATAATTATGTCAATGGAGAGGGAAGAGAGGTTGAAGAAACTGAAGAGAACAATGTAAATGTAATAAGCTATGATAATTAAAATGAAGTTTTTCTCACGAAAGATGAATAAGGACTTTTTGCCTTTGATCAAACTCAAGCATATTTTGAAGACTCTGAAGATTACCAATTAGGACTGGAAAATGCCATTATGGAAGTCCACAGGCAATATGACCTCAGGAAAAAAAGAAACCAAGAAGCCTCTAAGAAACACCAAATTGATACTGCTGCTAGGAAATCTCCAGAAAACAGTCATAAGGGAATGCCTGCCACTACTATGTCCATGACATGTCCTATGCCACTATCCCTATTTTCAATCAAACAACAAAACTTTACCGAGAGTCACACATGAATTATATGGTGATTAACTTGGATAGGCCCAACAACACCCCTATCTATTCCATTCATTCGAACTTAGATTCATTCATCTTGTATAATGAAAATGACATTGGGTAACAAGTAAGTGAAAATAACAAAGATCTAGTTCTACCAGAAAAACCAAATATATCCTCAACTGAGGAACATATCATCATGAACTCTAGCAGTCTCGAACAACAACAAAGTGGTGAACATGAAATAGAAACACTATGGAACATAACCTTTGATGGTTCTTGTAGCAAGGATGGAACAGGGGCTGGTGTCTAGATGCATAATACTTATGAAGGTCATTCTTACAAACTAGACTTTCAGTGCACATTGCAGAGTACGAAGCTCTCCTCCTTGGCTTACACTTGCTCAAAGACTTAGGAGCTAAGAAAATATCTGCTCAAGGAGATTCTAAACTAATCATTAAACAAATTAGAGGTGAATATTCAGCTAAGAATACAAGATTGAGAGAGTACAAAAATGCATCCTTATATCTTCTCAAAACCTTTGAGAAATATGAGCTAGTTTACATTCCTAGAGCCAAAATAGTCTTGCAAATGAGCTTGCCTTTGCTACTAGCAACTGTCAAATACCAATATAAAGTGAACAATACATTGTCAAAGTCAAAAACTAGCCTACAGTGCCCGATAACATTGACTATTGGCAAGTGTTTGAGGGTGCTGAACAAATTGATGATTTTTTGCAATCTAGGAATGGATTTACATTGACAAAACCAAGTTTAGGGCATGAGCAAGATATTTCTACAAAATAAAAGACCTTAGAAATAGAGCTACCACCTTTTGCTGATATAAACTTGCTTACACATCCTTGTGAGGAAAAAATGTTTGAGGATCCTGACCAAAGGGACCTTGAGGTTTTAGAGTGTAAATATGATACATTACCAAGAGGGCTTGTGCCATTAGAAGAGATTTTTGACTTTGATGATTTAGCTAAGAAGCCAAAAATGGAATCCATATAAAATGATGTAGACGAGTGTAACATTGGCTGCCTAAAGGAACCTAAAATTATCAAACTCTCCAGAAATCTTCCTCCTCGCATAAAACAAAGATATATTGAACTTTTCCAAGAATTTAGAGATGTTTTTGCATGGGGGTATGAAGATTTAAAATCATATGACACAAGCATTATTCAACATAAAATTCCTCTTAAATAGAATCAGAAACCTTTCAAACAAAAATTGAGAAGAATAAACCTTGTCCTATTAGTTGAGAAAGAGATCAAAAAGATGTATGATGTTGGGATCATAGTTTCCCTTCGACACTCAGAGTGGGTTTCTAACCTTGTGTTAGTTAAGAAAAAGACTAGGGAGATTAGACTCTGCATAGACTTTAGAAATCTGAACAAGGCTTCCTTAAAGGACAATTACTCCTTGCCTAAAATGGATCACATACTTCAAAGGGTGGTTGGCTCTAAGAGGATATCCCTACTTGATGGTTTTTCCGGCTATAACCAAGTATTGGTGTTCCCAAGTGATCAACACAAAACTGCTTTCACTATCCCTTGGGGTACATTTATGTATGTTAAAATTCCATTCGGATTGATGAATGTGGGGGCCACTTTCCAAAGGGCCATGGATATAGCTTTTTCCGAAGACATAGGCTACTTCATAGTTATTTACCTTGATGACATCACTGTTTACTCTAAGACTGATGAGGAACACTTAATTCACTTAAGGAAAGTTTTTGAAAAATGTAGAAAATATGGCCTTTCCTTGAATCCTAAGAAAACATTGTCTGGTTTCCAGGAAGGAAAACTCCTAGGACACATCATCTCAGAAGAAGGAATAAAAATAGACCCCAAAAGGATTGAAGGCATATTACAAATCAGCCATCCTAGAAACATTAAATAACTACAGTCTTTCATGGGGAAGATAAAATTTTTAAGGAGGTTCATCCCCAATCTTGCCGAAATTTTGAGGAATATTACAAACATGCCTAAAAAGGAGATAGGGGTTAAATGGACCTTAGAAGCCAAACAATCCTTTGATCAGGTCAAACTAGCCCTCACTCAAACACTGGTTCTAATCAGTCCCGATTTTACCAAAGACCTACATCTTCTCATTTTCCTCTGAACATACCATTGCTACAGTATTACTGCAAAAGAACATGATGGGACAAGAATAGCCCATAGCGTTCTTTAGCAAAGCCCTTAGAGATGCTCCTTTAAAATACAACATCATGGAGAAACAAACCTTTTCCTTGATCAAAGCATTGAAATACTTTAGAGTTTATATCTTACATTCTCATATCATTGATTTTGTTCCACACTCAGTTGTCAAGGACATTTTAAATCAGGACCCTGATGGTGATAGGGGAAAGTGGATTGTCATTATATTAGAATATGACTTGGAAATTAGGCCCTCAAAACTGGTTAAAGGACAAGGGCTTGCAAAACTCATTGCTGAGTCAAATTTCAAAGCTTTAGATATGAACATGGTTGATGTTTTAGAAGAACAAGAAGAATGCACTGCTCCCCATGTTGAAGAATCATTTCTGAATTCATCTTGGTATGCCAATATTATTTATGTGCTTTTCTATCTTAATGCTCCCCCTACATTATCAATGACAAAAGCTAGATTCCTAAGACAAAAATCTTTGAAATTTTTCATCTTAGATGGGATATTATATTGGAAGAATCCTGTTGGTATACTGCTTAAATGTTTGCTTGAGGATGATGCAGGTAAGATCATGCATGAAATGCATGAGGGAGAGTGTGGAGGCCATCTTTACTGGAAAACCATAGCCAACAAAATCCTTAGAGTTGCCTACTATTGGCCCACCCTTTTCCTTGATACCCAAAAAATAGTCATGACTTTCCATAAATGCCAAATTTTTGATGGCAAGAGAAAAATCTTGCCTTTACCTTTACATCCCATTACTGTTGAAGCTCCTTTTCAATAATGGGGTTTAGACTTCATTGGAGAGATTCACCCCACCTCGTCTGCATAACATAAGTGGATCCTTACCGCCACTGATTACTTTTTCAAGTGGATAGAAGCCATCCCCTCTAGAAATGCCATTGATTCAGTCATTATCAAATTTCTTGAGACAAACATCCTGTCTAGATTTGGTTGCCCCAGAAAGATCATTACCGATAATGCTGTTTCTTTTTCATCCAAAAATATGATTGAATTTTTTCATAAATATCACATCACACTAGGACATTCCACAACCTATTACCCTTAGGGTAATGGGTTAGCTAAATCCTCTAACAAAATCTTGGTCAATATCATCAAGAAGCTCCTAGAACAGAATCAAAAGTCATGGCATGGCAAGCTTATATATGCACTATGGGCTGATAGACTAACCACCAAGAAATCAATCGGTATGTCTCCCTATCAACTAGTGTATGGCATGGATGCCTTTTTTCCAACATCCTTAGGAGTTCCGGTGAAAATAATTCTCCAAGAAGTGTAATAAGAAGAAAATGACATGCAGAGAAGGTTGAACGAAACCATTCATTTGCAGCAGACAAGGGAAGAATTTTATAACAAGACTCAGGCAATATAGGAAAGCATAAAGAAAAACTTCGACAGAAGAACTAAAGCTAATAATTTCCACATTGGAGACACTGTACTAAAGTGGGATTCTAGGAGGGAAGACAAAGGTAAACATGGTAAATTTGAAAATTTGTTGAAAGGCCCTTACCTTATTTAGTCAGTTAGAGGTCATAATTCTTTCTTTTTACAAGGGCTTAATGGAGAAGAACTTTTTGGAGGTCCTGTAAATGGAAAAATGCTTAAACACTATTTCTGTCAAGATTCCTAATTTTAAATGTTTTCATTCATTGTACATAAACATTGCATAAGAGAAATCACAAAAAAAATACAAAACAAAAAAATGGAAAAGAGGGAAAATTTGAAAAGAGGTAAAATCCCCATACCCAAAAAATAAAACTACTAAAAGTGTGTAAGCCTAAATACCACTACTAGGGCATAAAGAAGTCTTGTTTCATTAATTTAGCCTAATGATGGCTGAAACATGTTTTAAATTTATTGTTGATAAGTTAGTGGAAGATAGTTGGTAAAATTATTCAAGCTTGACTTGTCAAAAGATATATTAGGGAAGAAAGATATTGGTTCCACGTGCTTAAAACATAACCAAGGAGAAAAATGGGGATGAATAGAAAACAATGTATCCTAGCCCTATTTTGTATGAAAATAACATTTGTGTGCATCTTGTTCTTATGCCACAAGCTCATGGTAAGTCAGATTGTCTAATCCTGATTTAACCATGTTTTCAATTTCATGTTTATAGCTTAGTAAATGAATCCTGTCAAACAGTTTAACCTTGACAGTTGAATAGTCTAGGTAGAGAACCAAAGGATTTCATTAGCATAATCTAAACTCCTAGAAGAAATAATATAGAAGTAGATAGTTTGTTTTGTTTTCAAAATAAAAAGATGTCAAGGTTGCTAGTCCAAATTCACCCAAGGAAGAAAAAATGTCAAACAAGTAGGTTGGGTACGTAAAGATGAAGTTGAGCTAATCATATATTTCAAATTATTGAGATCATAGCTTCCAGCAAGCATCAACAAGAGAAAAGAGGTAAAAATATGCCCAATGGATGAGGCACTGGCCTCCATTAAGCCAGAGATTTGAAGTTCTGGACACCTCCTGAAAATGAGCTGACCTCCCCAAGTGGAGCCACTCTTAGTCATCAATATTTTTTTCCTTCATAGATGACTAAATTATTTCCCTAGATTTCTAAAAAAAAATTTCATGAACATTGTGAGTTCTAGAAATCTCAATGCCTTCATCATCCTTAAAGATAATTTTTCATTATTTTATCATTTCATCATGTCAAGCTCTGCTTACCAGTACTAAAAAACCCATTAGGGGCTCATGTCACTCCTTTGTCTATATTTTGTCACCTTTGTCCCAAATCCTCTGTTTTTTTTTTGCTAAAACCCCCCACTGCTACCTAAGGCCACCAATCAAATAACTCTATTGTGTCTCCCAAAAAATACCCCAAGCATTGATGGTTTGAAAATTGTCTTTGTAGGCTCTTTAGATAAATCAAGTACATTGGATTTTGGATCTTCAATACATCAGTTTATCATAAAAATCTATTTTACACTTGATGACCCCAAAATCTAAGTTTTTAGTCCAAATCCAAGTCCAAGGAACCTTCCACTAGGTCACCTATGGTTTCACAAGTCATAGGGTGGATTTGGTATCCTACAATATTTGTTTTTCCTATGTAAAGCGACTGCATTCAAAGAAGAAAAGGGACAAGTAAATTTGTCCAAAATTGATCAAAGGGTCATTCAAGAAAGGCCTCCTTAGCCTAATGCACCAATTCTGCAAGGGACAGCTGCCCTTGCTCACATTACTCCACAAATATCAAGATGACCATCAACCTAGAAAGAGGTAAGGTAATGGGAAAATCATCACAAGAAGATCATCAACAACAAAGAGAAAGCACCAAGACCTATGGTTGAAGAGAATCAAGGTTTGTGACTAATTGACAAAAAAACTGAAACAGTGCAAGGAATCAGTACTAGGGCTACAAGGACAAAGGTCACCTCAACTCAATCCAGTGCACATTGAAGATTTTTAGAAATAATTAATGAGTTTTGAAAGGTTTTAGTGAACTTAGAAGACAACACTATTTACTTTTTTCTAGACAACCCTAAAAACCTAGGAGTTTGGGAAGAATGAAAAACTGGTCAAAAAATGATGATAAAGCCTCTTGTTACGGTCTCGTGATTTGGAAGATTGGTAAACCAAATGACAGGGTGGAATTAGACCAGTATTTGGAGTCCTAGGACCTAGCCTTCCTGGACTCAGAGAGGGCTCTCTCTATAATGCGAAGGATGTGAACTTGTTCACTTTGGATGATTGATTTTAGGCTAGTTGTTAAGTGTCGGTTTGTTGTTTGTTTTGGTTGAGGTAAGATGACTAAGTAGGATAGGAGGAGTGAGAGGTTATCAAGTCAATTTGGCAATGGATTCTATGAAGTTATTAATATTTTGATAGTGAATCTGGGTACATCATAGGGAAAATCTAGTGTAGTCAATGGATCTTTAAGTGTATGTGTGAGGTGAAATGGACATTAATTTTGGGAACCAAGGTAGGGCAAAGGGCAGTTAAGAATCCTTTGTCAAATACCTATGAATAGAGAGGTCCTAAATACTGATAAAAAGAGGTTGAACTTATCACAATAATCTTTTTCCGAGTTGGTTTCTGGAGAATAATGGCCATCTCTAGGGTTCCTGAATGTTGGGCCGCCGATGCCGACTCTACAACAGCTCCAAACTCGTTCGGCTCTACCGCAGTCACCACGGTAGATCTAGGAGATTCGAAGATATTCACAGCGTAGCTCACTGTGGCTCCTCTTTCTTGAAGCCTTGCTGGCTCTCGGCAACTCCTCGCCAAGTAGCCGTCGACACCGTTCAGCACGAAGGTCATGGGGACACTCCATAATGCGACACTAGAGCTCAAGCAACAATAGAGATCATGCAAGACGCTTCCTCCCTCTGCGTCCAAGAAGGGACAAGAGCTGCAGCCTCGACCACTGCCGTGACCTTGCAGATGCTCTGCTACATGGATGGGTAGGATATATTTGACAAAGTGCTGCCGCCGGTTGAAATTATTCAAATCTAGGAGGGCCACGCTCATCATCCAGCCTCAATCAAAGCCAAAAGCCTTACAGATTTCGAGATGCAAGGATTGGGCACAGATTAGGCACAAAATTGAAGCAGAGAGCTGAGGAATTCAGACCACTCACCCTCTGACTATCAGATCCAGATCTCACTTCTCTCCAGCAAAACGTTGTTTCTCTGGGTGAGTGCTACGGATCTAGTGTATGACCTCTTGCAAGATCTTGAACTCAGGTTGGGTATCCCCTTAACCCTTCAGAGACTGACTTACAAAGGTAAACAGCTCGAGGACCCTCTGCCCTTGTCTTATTACAGTATTGAAAGATATGCTTTAGTGGTGCTCACCCTACATCTAAGAGAAGGAGCATCTGGGCAGACCTCCTCCGCTCCTACTTTCTCCTATAAATATGTCGTTCATGCACAACCTGCCAAGAAGACTGCCCAACCAGCTGAGGCTCCCAGGCCTTTCTTGGTGGAAAAAATGGAGGAAACTCCCTCCATTGAAATCACTCATCCATCTCTAGATTATCAATACCACACGTTTGCAGAAACAACCATCATATGCAGATTTAATGGACTATGGCCTCATACTACCGATCTATACCAGTGGATCCACTCCAACTGGACCAACAACAACAAGGTCTTCTTATGCTCGAAATGCTTCTTTATTGTAGCCTTTTCTTTCAATGAAGATTACTAGAAAGCCTTAACGGGAGGCCCTTGGTTCTGGGGATCAACAGGACTATTCCTCACCCCCTGGTTCCTAGACTTTGACCCCTCTACAGCTGTCATCACCAAGCTTTATATTTGGGTCAGGCTTCCAAACCTCCCTGCGCATTTATGGCATTTATCTATCTTTCAAGGAATTGGGGACACCTTAGGCCTCTTCCTGGCAATGAATACCTCAAGGGGGGAGAAAGGAATATATACCTTTGGCAGAATATGCGCCGAAATAGAAATTAGCAAAGGGTTGCCTGATCAGATCAACCTCAAAATTAGGGACTTCCATTGGACGCAAACCTTGGACTATGAGAACATTGCCTTCAAGTGTCGCCATTTCCATCAGACGGGGCATCTCCAGAACACATGTGCAACGTTCCTCGACAAAAAGGCACATCTAATGTTGAGTCTCAAAAGTGTTTTCCATATTCATACATATTTCCATTATGTCATAACCATTTAGCTCTTATTTCATAGCCATCTGACCTAAAACCCTACATCAAGTAACCATTTTCATAAATATATGGATTAGGATCCTTGTCTTCCAAAGTTATTTATTTTATGTATTTAAAGTGAATTTATGATTAGAAACTAGAAAATTAACATAGTTTCATATATCTATATATGTGTTATGAGTTTTGTGACATGTGTAGGTCAAAAGGAGACTTCTAGAAGACCCTTATGTGGCACTCTAAGGCCAAATTCGAATTTGGTTGGAAAAGATCATGGGATCATGAGAACATGTGTCTCACTTCCTTGTTGTATTGAAACTCTAAGAGGATATGTGTCTCATTTCTTAGTTGTGTTGAAACTCTAGAAAGAAATGTGTCTTATCATTTCCTATTTTGATTGTAACTCTAGAGATGGAGGGAGAGATTCATGGACTCCCATTAATGAGATAACTTCTCATATTTTGTATAAATAGGAGAAGCTTTCTCCTATCAGGGGTAGTGAAAAAATAGGAGAAGAAGAGAAAGGATTAGAGAGTGTTTTGTAACAAAGCTTAAGATGGAATGGGATGTAGATTTGTGAGTTTATCAATAAAGAAGTTTAGTTCTTTGATGCTGTTTTGATCACATCTTCAAGGAGTTAAGGATTACACCAAATTGGTAGTAGAGGGCCCGTGCTATTCGAGGAGGTTTTGCATGTTTTCTAGATAAGTCATTTTCAATTCTGTTTTGTCATATTTCCTTACTTAGATTGCTTTCTGAAATCATAGCTTTTAGCATTATGTTTCATGTCATTTGCTTAGATAAAGGATCCTCATGATATTGCAGTTAGTCTCTTTCTCAAGCTCTTCCAATACATATCTATTAAATGAATGGGATTCAATTGTGATATTTTGAGTTATTAGCATTTCATTTTCTGTTATTTAGTTAAAAAGAAGATCCTCATTATACTGCAGTTAAGTCTCTTTCAAAAGCTTTTCCAATAAATCTCTAATTCACGAATGAGACTAAGTTGTAATATTGTGAGTTATTGATTGTTTTGCTTCATAGAATATCCTTATCACATTATGATTAATCTCTTTCAAAAGCTCTTCCAATAAACCTCTAACTCATGAATGAGATTTAGTTGTAATGTTATAAGTTGTTTCAGCTTTTCTTTTATGTTTTAGGAGATCCTCATTGCATTAGAATTAATCTTTTTCACAAGCTCTTCCAACAAATCTCTAACTAAATGAATCAAATTAAGTTGTAGTGTTTTGAGTTACTTTTCATTTTATGAATGTTCATTTAAAAGCTGTAATATTCATGGATTAAGACTCTTTGTTTTTATCATTTTCTAGTTAGGAACATAACTTGCAAATAAACTTTGTTTTAATTTATTTATTAACATTTCCTTTTTTTTTCCTTTTTACATAGATCTAACTTCATCTTTTTAGCATAGAGTAACATATTAAGAATCAAACATAAAAACCCCAAAACATCAATAAAACACCAAAAACAACGGAGTAAGAAAAATGGATACTTAGGCACATATAGTGCATCACACTTCATCAGTTTACTAGCCTTGGTCGATAATTTATGCTATCAATTTAGGACACTAAATTGACTAAACATGTATCGCAAATCCAAATCCAAGAGCTGGAAACCATGTGATAGACCCCCTATGGATGACATAGAGTCCTTTAGTTATGATGGGGAGGATATTGAAGTGGAAGGGGAGAATTTGGAGCACCCGAAGGACACGCCCTCAGCTCGCCCCGAGGATCCTTCTACACCTCTGATCTTGCAGAAACGCACTCATGAATATTCTTCCTTCGATTCAGACAAGGAGACTCCTCCTTTAGTGTAGAATAGTTTTCAAGTGGTTCCTGTCCAGCCATATCACAATGGTTGGGTCAAAGTCAGTATGAAGAAAGGGAAAAAAATTTCGATTGGGAGACTCTACCCATTCTGGGTAAACTCCTTACTCCAGCTCTCTATTTTCTGTTCTCCTTGCTATCTTTTGCTTAGGCCATGGATGCTTTTTGGGACCGAGGTTGATAGTATATCATTTCCAGCTCCCTTGCTCTTTAGCTTCGCTTTTCTGCAAGCTCTGATTGTACCATATATTTTTTTCTTAATAGAATTAGTCTTATACAAATTAAAAAAAATAAAATACTGATAAACAAAAGATATTAATCATGAGATAGGGCACAACATTTGCTCAATGACAATACTTTTAGACAAATAAACATTTAAGATAAACAATCCAGTGGAACAAGGAAGCAAGAGAACTAATCTAATTTCAATGATTCTACTTTCAAGATTTGAAAACATACAAGAGACAAATAGCATCAATAAATGAAGAGGGAACGCCTAAAAATCATTCATTAAACTATAAATAACTTCAAAGCAAACTGATAATCATATTCAAAGGGAAAGATTGAAATAAGACCTCTTTGACTTAACCTATCAATCAATACATCAAAGAGAGATTTCAAGACAGAGTTTAGATAGCATTAAATAAGCAGGGCTTACCATGAATCAAGTTTATAAATTAGCATATTAATCCAAAAATTAAATAGACAATCTTAGGTGGGCCTAAGGAGCAATTAAGAATTCTTTAAGCTAACCTAACAGAAGAAAACATGAAAACAATAGCTAACAAGAGGCCTGAGGTGCCTCGAGCAACATTTCTCATCCTATACTTTTCTAAGCTATTGAAAAATAGAAATATGGACATATGGAAAATAAGAAAAAACATGAACATATGAGAGATACATCACCATTAACTAAGCTCATGGATCCTGCAAGCAAGCCTTCATCACCATCAATCAAGGCAATCCATCCACAAGCTCCACAACACTAAATTGTTCTTCAACTTTCAAAAACCATGTATTTCTCTTAACACATCAAGTTCCCAACTGTTTATAATGAATACTCATGCCTTATATAACAAGCAAGGAAGAGGAAAGCCTACTAGAGCATCTAGAAGATTATTGGCCAACAAGAAATATCTTAACTTGTCCTTGAGGCCTTGCAAGGTCCAAGGCACAAAAATATCTAACAAATATCTTTTCCAGCCCATATATAGCAATTAAATTGAATTTTAGGCCCTGAAAATCATATGAAAACTTGCAAATGCACATTCTTCCCAGTCACCTATAGGAGCGCAGCACACTGTGTCAAAAATTGAAATTATGCCAGGAGCGCAACACAAAAATAGGCCTTATTGCAATGGAGGCCTTCCCGATGTCAGAAAAGGCTCCAAGATGGCTGGTTGGAAATATATTGAAGTGTAATTTCTAGATACACCTTTAGTTCTTAAATATGACCTCTAAAAGTTTCCCAAAAAGTGAAAATTCCAAGACTTCTAGGAGCATAGAACATGCTCATAAAAGTGGGTAGAAAGGTGAAAAAATGAGTATTTTTTACCCTTTTGGGGGGTCTGAACAACTCCAATTGAGCTACAAATTTGTGATCATACTCCTCTAATGATGGGGAATACAAAAATTTAAGCCTCTCCTCCTGAATATACCCTGGGAAAAATACAACACAGGATGTGCTGCACTCCTAACCTCAAAGTTAGCAAAAAACAAAAAGTTGTTCAATTTCTCCCAAATTTGGTGGAGGAGTGCCTCATGGGTTTTGGGAAACCTGTAGAGAAGCTTGGTCTAAGATTCAAAGTCTAGCTTGTTATTTTCCCTCTTTTTGTGCCGTGAGCTTGCCTTGAGCCTTCTTCAATTTGACCCTTGCTTGCCTTCTTGAGAGGCATTTTCCTTTCCTCCCATGCTAGTATTACTGTCAAGATTTTCATCACTTTTATCTTCTTCCAAGTCCCCTACACTTTCATCTTCCATAATTACATTATCATCATCTTCATTGTCAATTTATGTGTTGTCATGATTAGAGGTGTCTTCATCATGGCTTGATGCATTTTCATCTTCATGACTGTCCTTCTCTTCATTATTTGACCCATTGTGTTCACTTTCAAACTCTGCTTCTTGGCTGCTCTTGCCATCTTTGTCACTGTCTTCTTTGTCTTCTTCACTGATTTCATATGCCTCCTCTCCACTATCCTTTTTACTTTCAGTGTCATCTTCTTCATTGTTTACTTCTTCTCCTTGACTGTCATTAAATTTTTTACTGTCATTAGGCTCAATGTTTTGATATTTTTCTAGCTCATTGTTTTCCTCTTGATAAGCTGCCTCTGTCCCTGTATCCTTGGAGTCATTTTATTCATCATTTGACCCACTGTTTTGGTCTTTTTGCTCATCATTGGGCTCACTATTTTCATCTCTGTTTTCTTCTTCATCAATAATTTCTTCTTTGTCACTGCCTTTATCACTTTATTTTTCCTCCCCTTCACTGCTTTCTTCATTTTCATCACTGCTTTTTTCTTGTCATCTTCCTCTCCTTCACTGCTTTCTTCATTTTCATCACTCTCAAAATGTATCCACATATGAAGAAATTGGCTTAAAACACATTATGGGCAAGTCGAGCACTTCCTGCACAAATGGTCAGGCAACTCTGGAACGGACAGGAGCATAGCACGGGCACCTCCTGAATGTGGTCGGGTCACCTCCTGCACACAGCCGTGTGCACCCTGGGTGGCTATGAACGTGTTTGGGTCACCTCCTACACGCAGTCGTGTGCCTCTTGGGAGGCCTTGAACGTGTTTGGGTCACCTCCTGCACGCAGTCGTGTGCCTCTTGGGAGGCCCTGAACGTGTTTGGGTCACCTCCTACACGCAGCCGTGTGCTTACTGGGTGGCCCTGAACATGTTTGGGTCACCTCCTGCATGCAGTCGTGTGCCTCCTGGGTGGCCCTGAACGTGTTTGGGTCACCTCTTGCATGCAGTCGTGTGCCTCCTGGGCGGCCTTGAATGTGTTTGGGTCACCTCCTGCACACGACCGTGTGCCTCTTGGGCGGCCCTAAACATTTTTGGGTCACCTCCTACATGCTGGTTGAGAAAGTGTTGAACAAGTGTCGTGTGTGCCCAGGCGGCCCTGAACGTGCAGGAGCGCAGCGCGGGTCAGTCGGGCACCTCCTGAATGCGCTGGCGAGTGCCCTGGTTAGAGGCTACACACATATTTTTCTACAGGCACGCAGATCCTTTATATAGGAGCACAGCGAAAATAGAAAATAGCGTTGGGAGATGATACATGAGCACAACGCAATTACACAGAAGTACAACACAGGATGTCGGGTCGTTTCGGGCAGCCCTGAATGCACAGGAGCACAACACCATTTTGTGGAGGGCCTTTCGAGGCCTTCCCGATGTAATAATTGGGCCCATGATAGTGCGTTGGAAATATTAACTTTTATACTTTCCAAATATACAATTGGTTTCTTGATTGAAGTATATTTTCTTTGTCAAAAGTTCATTTTCCCAAGACTGGTCAAACAATGCTGAATGATGGTGCAGAAATGTAGATTGCTATTGTAGACCACTTTTGGATGCCTTCCTCAAATCCAAATTGAGCTCATAATAGCTCATTGGATACCTATTCAAGTCTATTTTTCATTTGATGCATCAAGGACGTAATCTGGGCACTCCAGCTGTGAGCAAACCTAATTTTCCCAAGGTCTCTCTGGCAATGCAGAAATTATCCTAGGACACCTATTTTTTTGATATTGCTCTCAAACCATGATACCTATGTAAAAACTGAAGGACGAGTTTCTTATTTTCCCTATGATGGAAAAAAAACACTCTCATTTTTTCCAAATTCATCTCTGTTTGGTCAGAAACATATTTTTAAGAAAAACTGGCCCTAGGTGTGGCAAATGACTAGGCCCTTGGAATCAATTCTTGGAAAATGATGGAGGCATGATGTTTATGAGTTGGTATGGCTTCATGATTTCTGATATGACCTCCCATATGGATCTTCTACTCTTATGCCTCTTTTCCATAGAAAACCCAGCTTAGTTGAGGAGGATATTAGGGTTTGGTGTAGGGGATTTAGGACTACCTTTTGGAGGGAGGGGAATGAAGGGGCGAGGGTTGGCTGTCTAAATTCTTGGGGAAATTTTTTGGGGATAGGGATGGATGTTAGGGAGTAGGGGAAAGTGGAATTTCAAGGATTGAGGAGGGGAAGGGGTCTAAGAGGAAAACACAAGTCTGAAAGGTGTCAAATTGTTACAATAGGCTGTGTTTTAGAAATGATGAATTTGAGGGATAGGAGTGATGGAAGTGTTTATGAAGGTATATTTAGGATAGGAGGAGGTGAGAAGAGCATCATGATACAAGCTTTGTTGATGTTTTAACCATGGAGGTCGTGAACCACATAGAAAATGCCTCTCAAAAACCCTAGATGGATAATGCAAAGAGTGAGTAATGGAAGTATAATAGGCCAGTTGTGGAAAAACATAGTGATAATGAGTGGCATGAGCCCAAGCGATGGGTCTTCCTGGGAATGGTGGGCTGATTTATGATAGGATAATGAAATAGTGAAAAATTTATCGTAAGGATAATGAAGGCGTAAGATTCCCGTAACTCACACAGATTCAGAATTTTGTTTCTAGAAATCTAGGATAAACACATTTAGTCACTCAGAAAAGAAAATTACTGATGACTAATATGGCTCCACTTGGGGGAGGGCAGCCTTCAAGAGGTGTCCATAACATCGACTTTGCTGATGAAGACCGCTCATCCAGGTAGTAGACTTTTCTTTCATTTATATCATTTTTTAAGAATAGAGATCTCAATAATATGAAACATGATTAGCTCAACTTCATCTTTACCTACCCAACCTATTGTCCTAACATTTTCTCTTCCTTGGGTGCACTTGAACTAGCAAACCCATTGAAAATTTTTCTTTTGAAAGAAAAAACAAACTATCTACTTCTACACTTATTTCTTCCAAGAGTTTAGATTATGCTAGTGAACTCTTCTTATTCTCTACCTAGACTATTTGACTGTCAAGGTTAAGAAGTATGACAGAATTCATTCTCTAAGCTATTGACAAGAAATTTAAAGCATGAATTGAACCAGGATTAGGTAATCTGATTCATCATGAGTTGTGGCATTTGAGACAAGCTGCACACAAACATTATTTTTATAAAAAACCAAAACTAGAAGGTGTGAGGGCTATGTTTCATCATTTTCTATTCATCCCTATCCTTCTCCTTGGTTCAAATTTAAGCATGTGGAACTAGTATCTTTCATTCATAATCTATTTTCTTTTGACAAGTCAAGCTTAAATGATTTGATCAACATTCTTTCTCTAACTTATCAACAATAAATTGAAAACATGTTCAGACATGATTAGGCTAGATGACTGAACAAGACCTTCTTTCAGAACAAGTAGTGGCATTTAGGCTTTCACACTTTCAGTATCACTATTTTTTGGGTATGGGACTGTACCTTCTTTTCAAATCTACCCTCTTTTTCCATTTATATGTTTTTTTGTGTTTTCATTTTTCTCAAAACAATCTAAAACTCAAAATATGCTCATAGGGATAAGCTTATTTTGCATGCCTATCTATCCTAATCTAACCTATACATGATATAAATTTATTTGGTGAACTCTCTTTTCCAATATAGCCAGTCAAGTAGATGATTGCATGGGTGATCTTGGTTCAGCTCTTTGAGGATGCTGAAGAAATCAAAAGGCCACTTGCACCTCACTTGTGCTTGAACATTAGTGCCTAAAATTTTCTTTAAACCTTGCATCAAACTGTTCTTGGCAGAAAGAAATCCTATTTTATATTTCTCAAGGAAAACATCAAATGGATCTTGGAATGATACCTGATCTTGAGGACTTGAGACATAAGCTTCATTTAGGACTACTCCTTCTTCTAATTGGTTATGCTTGAGGCTCTTTTGGGAAAGAAACTCCACCTCTTCCTCATGCTCATATGAACTAGTAGACTCATCATATATTGCAATGTTATCCTCTAGCAAAACTAATATGCTCTGATTGAGTGGCATGAATTCAGTGTGAAGGCCATCATGCTGATTATTAGGAGTATTTATTGGCGGTAAATATTCTTGGGAAAGAAGTGCAACAACTCTTATGATATTGTAAACTTCCAAGCCTTCATTTGCAATTTGAAATTCAATGGGACTTGGTGGTTGCAAATCTGAAGCTGAAGAGGATTCTGTGTCCCAAATGATTTCCTCATCCCTTTTAGGAAAAGGCTTCTTATTAAAAATTGGTTCAAGAAACTCATTAGCTTTCCCAATCTCATCATCAAAACTGAATGATTTCTGATTTCCAATCATATGAAAAGTATTTATGATGGACTGAAGTGAAGTAGAGAAAAGAGTGAGAGACTCCTCACTTACTTCTAAACTTTCAAAGCTTTCCTCATCAGTGTCGTAGGTGACTTGTATTAGCTTATTACTTTTTTCAAGCTGATGATATTGATCTTCTTCCCACAAACCAATTGCTCATGGCTCTGCGAGGTTAGCTTTTTTTTGGACAACATCATCATCATCAGACTGATCAAAATTTGGAGAATCATCAACATAAATAATCTCACCAATCAAACATATTGGGTTGCCAGTTTTTTCTTCTTTGAACTGGTCTACAAGTTTACTTTCTGATTTATGGTATATGGCATTAGTAGGAGGAGGAACATAAATTTTTTGTTCACATGAAGGTTTAGAGGTTGGATGTGTGTTTATCATCTGATTTACTGCCTCTTCAGTTAAAGGAGGAGGAATTTTTCTCTTCCTTTTGATAACACTACAACAATTCTCTTTATCTTTTGAAGGTTGGTTTTCAGGCTGAATGTCTTCTTGAGCCTCACCTATAAGAGATGGTGAGCGATCACTTGTGCCTTCAGAGAGATCCTATGGGTTTTCCTCTATTTCTTGATTGGGTTCTTCCGCAACTAAATCCTCTAAGCTATCATAATAGCTACCTTGAGAATGAAATGCATGGAGTTATTCTAATAAATATCTAGCATACCAATTCCCTAAATCTTCATCAATGTTCACAAGGTGTTGTATGAAATCTTCAAATTGATCACAAAAATTTTCAGCTAATGATAACGATGGAAAATATTCTTTATAACATTCATAAAACACTTTGTGGAAATATTTCAAGGAAAAAAAGCTACCAGGTTTTAACCATTCATACCAATTTCTTGTTTTACCTTCTAATGTTGCCATAAACATTTTCATGAGGTAGTCCTCGTGCCATTCAACCTTTAACCTCCATATGTGTATATGAAATTTGATGAGATGTAACAAGGGGTCATCAAATTTTTCATCTTGAAATATAGGTAGGTTTTTTATCCAATCTATTTCAGGCATTTTGTTTGGGAATCCATGGATATGATCTCTACTCATTGGAGCATATCTCCTATGTATCCTTGGATCCATGTTTGTAAATAAAAAAGGGTTACTAAATATTTTCAACTAGCCTAGAGTTCTCTACCAGTGGAGTCTTTAGCTCTATTGAGATTTGTGGATTTGCCAAGTGGATGATTTCAACTTTGTTGTCCACCATCAGCATGATTTTGATTGATAAATGCATTCCCATGGGAGTTTATAAGAACTAGTGGAGTAATAGGCCTACTGGAGGCTAGTGGAGTCGCCATCTGGATGTTTTTAGTTGTTTTGAAGATATGTGTCTATGGTCCACCACCAATACTAACAAAAACCAATCTAGGGATGTTTTTGGGGTTTTCTGAGTTTCTTTTATGTATCCTTAAGGTTTGTATGAGTTTCCTGCAGCTGAGTCATCATTTTGCTAGGATGGTGAAACAACCAGATTCTACTCTTTGACTGACATTTTGAGTTTTCTATGATTTGACTAAGATTTGAGAGTTCCTAAGGGATACCTAGGATGTTTTTAACTCAAATTCCCACCATGATCACCATTATGTTAGGGTCCCGTGATTTGGCAGATTGGTAAACCAAATGACAAGGTAACATTAGACCAGTATTTGGAGTCCTAGGATCTATCCTTCCTGAACTCAGAGAGGGCTCTCTCTATTATGTGAAGGATGTGAACTTGTTCGCTTTGGATGATTGATTTTAGGCTAGTTGTTAAGTGTCAATTTTTTGTTTGTTTTGGTTGGGGTAAGATGACTAAGTAGGATAGGTGGAATGAGAGGTTATCAAATCAATTGGGAAATGGAGTCTATGAAGTTATTGATATCTCTATAGTGAATCTGGGTACATCACAGGGAAAATCTAGTGTAGTCAATGGATCTTTAAGTTTATCTGTGAGGTGAAATGGACATTAAGTTTGGGAACCAAGGTAGGGAAAAGGGCAGTTAAGAATCCTTTGTAAAATACCTATGAACAGAGAGGTCTTAAATAATGATAAAAAAAATATACTAATCATGAGATAGGGCACACCATTTTCTCAATGACGATACTTTTAGACAAATAAACATTTAAGATAAACAATCCAGTGGAACAAGAAAGCAAGAGAACTAATCTAACTTCAATGATTCTACTTTCAATATTTGAAAACATACAAGAGAAAAATAGCATCAATAAATGAAGAGGGAACACCTAAAAATCATTAATTAAACTGTAAATAACTTCGAAGCAAACTGATAAGCATATTCAAAGGGCAATATCGAAATAAGAGCTCTTTGACTTAACCTATCAATCAATACATTAAACAAGCAGGGCTTACCATGAATCATGTTTATAAACTAGCATATTAATCCAATAATGAAATATAAAAGCTTAGGTGGGCCTAAGGAGAAATGAATAATTCTTTAGGCTAACCCAGCAGAAAAAAACATGAAAACAATAGCTAATAGCAGGACTGAGGTGCCTTAAGCAACATTTCTCATCCTATACTTTTCTTAGCTATTGCAAAATAGAAAGATGGACATATGGAAAACAAGAAAAACATGAACATATGAGATATACATCACCATTAACTAAACTCAGGGATCCTGCAAGCAAGCCTTCATCACCATTAATCAAGGCAATCCATCCACAAGCTCCCCAACAATAAATTGTTCTTCAGCTTTCAAAAACCATGTATTGCTCTTAACACATCAAGTTCCCAACTCTTTAAAATGAATCTTCATGCCTTATATAACAAACAAGGAAGAGGAAAGCCTACTAGAGCATCTAGAAGCCTATTGGCCAACAAGAAATATGTTAACTTGTCCTTGAGGCCTTGCAAGGCCCAAGGCACAAAAATATCTAAAAAATATATTTTCTAGCCATATATAGCAATTAAATTGACTTTTAGGCCCTGAAAAGCATATGAAAACTTTCCAAACGCACATTCTGCCTAGTCACCTATAGGAGCGCACCACACTGTGTCAAAATTGAAATTATGCCAGGAGCGCAACACAAAAATAGGCCTTTTGCAACAGTGTTTTGGAGGCCTTCCTGATGTCAGAAAATGCTCTGAGATGGCTCGTTGGAAAGCCATTGAAGTCTAATTTCCATATATACCTTTAGTTATTCAATATTACCTCTGAAACGTTCCCAAAAAGTGAAAATCCCAAGACTTCTAGGAGCACAACACATGCTTAGAAAAGTGGGTAGAAAGGTGAAAAAATTAGTATTTTTGACCCTTTTTGGGGGTCCAAACAACTCCAATTGAGCTAAAAATTGGTGATCAGACTCCTCTAATGATGGGGAATCCAAAAATGTAAGCCTATCCTCCTGAAGATGCCCTGGGAAAAAGTGCAGCACAAGGTGTGCTGCGCTCCTAGCCTCAAAATTTGCAAAAAACAAAAATTTGTTCCATTTCTCCCAAATTTGGTGGAGAAGTGCCTCGTGGGTTTTGGGAAGCCTGTAGAGAATCTTGGGCTAAGATTCCAAGCCTAGCTTGGTATTTTTCCTCTTTTGGTGCCGGGAGCTTTCCTTGAGCCTTCTTCAATTTGACCCTTGCTTGGCTTCTTGAGAGGCATTTTGATTTCCTCCCATGCTAGTATTATTGTCAAGATTTTCATCATTTTTATCTTCTTCCAAGTCTCCTACACTATCATCTTCCATACTTACATTATCATCATCTTCATTTTCAATTTATGTGTTGTCATGATTAGAGGTGTCCTCATGATGGCTTGATGCATTTTCATCTTCATGATTGTCCTTCTCTTCATTATTTGACCCATTGTGTTCACTTTCAAACTTTGCTTCGTAGCTACTCTTGCCATATTTGTCACTGTATTCATTGTCTTCTTCACTTCTTTCATATAACTCCTCTCCACTGTCCTTTGTACCTTCAATGTCATCTTCTTAATTGTTTACTTCTTCTCCTTAACTGTCATTAGTTTTTTTACTGTCATTAGGCTCATTGTTTTGGTATTTTTCTAGCTCGCTATTTTCCTCTTCATAAGCTTCCTCTGTCCCTGTATACTTGAAGTCATTTTCTTCATCATTTGACCCACTGTTTTGTTCTTTTTTCTCATCATTGGGCTCACTTCTTTCATCTCTGTTTTCTTCTTCATCAATACTTTCTTCTTTGTCACTGCCTTTATCACTTTCTTTTTCCTCCCCTTCACTGATTTCTTCATTTTCATCACTTATTTTTTCTTTGTCATCTTCCTCTCCTTCACTTATTTCTTCATTTTCATCACTCTCAAAATGTCTCCACAGATGAAAAAATTGGCTTAAAACACATTATGGGAAAGTCGAGCACTTCCTGCATGAATGGTCGGGCAGCTCCTGAACAGACAGGAGCGCAGCATGGGCGCCTCCTAAACGTGGTCGGGTAACCTCTTACACGCAAGAATGTGCCTCCTGGGTGGCTTTGAACGTGTTTGGGTCACCTCCTACACGCATTCGTGTGCCTACTGGGCAGCCCCGAACGTGTTTTTGTCACCTCTTGCATCCAGTCGTGTGCCTACTAGGCAGCCCTGAACCTGTTTGGGTCACCTCCTGCATGCAGCCATGTGCCTTTTCGGCAGCCCTGATTGTGTTTGGTTCACCTCCTACATGAATCCGTGTGCCTATTGGGTGGCCCTGAATGTGTTTGGGTCACCTCCTGCACGCAGATGTGTGCCTCCTGGGTAACCCTGAACATGTTTGGGTCACCTCCTGCATGTAGCCATTTGCCTCCTGGGCGGCCCTGAACGTGTTCGAGTCACCTCATACATGCTTTTCAGGCAAGTGATTAATGAGTTTTGTGTGTGCCCAGGCAGCCCTAAACATGCAGGAGCACAACGCGGGTCAGCCGGGTGCCTCCTGAACGTATTGTCGGGTGCCCTGTGCAAAGGCTACACGCATCTATTTCTACAGGCGCGCAGTGCCTTTGTATAGGAGCATAGTGCCAAATATAAAATAGCACTGAGAGATGATACAAGAGTGTAGCAGAATTACACAGGAGCATAGCACATGCTGTCGGGTCCTCCTGGGCAGCCTTGAACGCACATGAGCGCAGCACAACCTCCCAAGAGCACAACACCATTTTGTAGAGGGCATTGGGAGGCCTTCCCTATGTCAGAATTAGGCTCGTGATAGCTTCTTGGAAGGATTAACTTGTATACTTTCCAAATATACAAATTTTTTCTGATTGAAGTAGATTTTCCTTGTCAAAAGTGGATTTTCCCAAGACTGGTCAAAAAATGCTGAATGATGGTGCAGAAATGCATAGTGTTGTTGCAGGCCACTTTTGGATGCCTTCCTCAAATCCCAATTGAGCTCATGATATTTCATTGGAAAGAGCGTCAAGTCTAGTTGTCATTTGACTCATCAAGGAAGTAATTTGGGCACTCCAGCTATGAGAAACCCTAATTTTCCCAAGGTCACTCTAGCAGTGTAGAAAATCTCGTGGGACAAATGTGTTTTTGATATTGATCCCAAACCATGATACCTGTGTAAAAATTGAAGGAGTTTTTTCTTCTTGGCCATAGGATGGAAAAAAAAGTCCCTCACATCTTCCAAATTCATCTTTGTTTGGTCATAAACAAATTTTTAAGAAAAATTGGCACTAGGTGTGGCAAATGACTAGGCCCTTGGAATGAATTCTTGGAAAATGATGGAGGCATGATGTTTATGATTTGGTACAGATTCATGATTGCTGATATGACGTACCATATGGATCTTCTACTCTTATGCCTCTTTTCCATAGCAAACCCTAGCTTAGTTGGAAGAGGAAATTAGGGTTTGGTGTAGGGGATTTAGGACTGCCTTGTAGAGGGAGGGGAATGAAGGGGTTAAGGGTTGTCTAAATTCTTGGGGAAATTTTGGGGGATAGGGATGGATGTTAGGGAGTAGGGGAAAGTGTAATTTCATAGATTGAGTGAGGGGAAGGGGTCCAAAAGGGAAAAACACAGACCTAGTCTCGAAAAGTATCAAATTGTAGCAATAGGCTAGGTTGTGTAGAAAAATGACGAATTTGAGGGATAGGAGTGATGGGAAGTGTTTATGAAGGTATATTTAGGATAGGAGGAGGTGTAATAGCATCAGGATACAAGCCTTGTTGATTTTTTAACCATGGAGGTCATGAAACCAAGAAAAATGCCCTCAAAAACCCTAGATGGATAATGGAGGAGCTAGGCAAAACAAAATTGAAGGCTGAGGCCAAAGGTGGAAAAATATAGTGATAATGAGTGGCATGAGCCCATGATGGGTCTTTTGGGAATGGTGGGCTGACCATGGTATGATAGGATAATTAAATAGTGAAAAATTTATCCTAAGGATAATGAAGGCAGTGCGATTCCTAGAACTCACAATATTCATGAATTTTGTTTATAGAAACCTGGGATAAACATTTAGTCATCTCTAGAAATAAAAAATTACTGATGACTAACACCTCCTTAATAATAGCATATGGCATTCAAAGGGTTTCAAGCTTCCCTCTAAGGGTTTGACAAAGAAGCACTGATTCCACCTCACCAAAAGGACAAATAACAAAGAGTACCAGTGCATGGGCCTGAGTTTTCGAATACAGTCAGAATATTTCAAAATGGTCAAAAGGGAAGCAAGCATGAGATGAAAATATGAAGGAGGAACCAGAGATATACTACTGTCAACATGATCAAAAGAACAAACATGTAATTGTTCTAGAAATCAGAGAAGCCTCCAACAAGGGTTTCCTTATCAAAAGTATATTCTGCAAAAGATAGTTAGCCATGATTGACACTCCTGCAGGACTGTCAAAGATAGACTACCTATAGGAAGATTGATAAGGTCAAACAAACCTAATTTTTATCACAATGGTGGCACATATGAAGACCGAAGGAACTTTTGATGCCCACTGATAGGGTTTTCACACCAAGAATTTTTCACTGCTCCAAAGGGAAAACATAACAAAATGCTAGTTGAAAGAAGGTCAAAATTCTTCTCTTCAGTCTTATCCACCAAGAAATTATTCTCTTCAGTCTTTTCCACCAAGAAATCAAAGGAAAAAAAGAGACAGGATTGAAGACTCCAAGGTGAAGCTGCCAAAATGATCACATTTTTACTTTTTACAAACCTTGAAATTCATGAAAAGGATAAAGTGGAGAAGACCTTCAAAGAGCACTAATGCCACTATCTGTCTTTTCCCTCAAAACTTTGTCAAAATACCTTTTACTTTTTTAGCAATAGGTTCATGCTTCCAAAATGTGGATAAGAGGCAAAGTTTAAGTTTATTTAAAAAGGTTTGTAAATCCAAGAGAAACACCAAGATGCTCCGGCCAAGGCAAGACCATTTTTTTTAATTCTTCCACCTACAGGAAAAAAGGGCTAAAAGATAATGAAAAAGTGAGAAGGGAAAAAAACATTAGAAAGTGGGTTTGATCATAAGAATATTTTTCAAAAAAGGAATATAAAGGTTTCCTCTCCCTCTTCCCAACTCATTTTTATCTTTGCGGGAGAGAAGTAGAGCCATTGAAAGTGTTTTTTTAGGATTTTCTGCAAAAATTGTTGAAGTTCTTAGGTCCTATGCACCGATGGAGGCGCTATGCATAGAGCCGTCAGCGCTGCGCATAGAGGAGGAAGGTATAGTGCAAAAAAGCACTGCGCTACGCACCGAAGGACCAGTGCTACACAGAGGCTGTAGCACTATGCACAGGCCTATTTTGGGGCCAACTTGCCCACCATTCAACGGTGCTACGCACAGGGAAGGCCTGACCCGACCTGGTACTATGAACAAGGAAGGCCCGACAGGAACGACCTATCAGGTGATGCTACGCACAGAGGGGATTTGGCTAAATTTTCCAAAAATTGCTCAAACTCACTTTTTCTCCTCCTCAAGTTTTCCCTAGGCTCTTGCATGAGTTAGACAAGGTTGGTAGTGATTTTATTTTCCCTCCAAATTGATCTTTTTTCATTCATAATCAAAGGCGAATATCAAAAACCTAATTTTTCCCAAACCCTAATTTTCATGGCAATCAAATATTTAACCATCTAGGGCAAGAATTACCAATTAGAGAGTTGTTACTAGCATAAATACACTCAATACAAGCTAAGCCTCCTCCTAAACTTTGAAAGCATTCCTAGACTTACTTCATTTTTCCCTCATTTGCTAACATCTGCCCTCACCATCACTCATTTTTCCTCCCTAGGCCTAAATATCTCACCAAGCTAAAAACCATTTTGTTCAAGGATATAATAATCCACCATGTCTGGAGAAGAGATCAGTACTAGTAGTGATGAAGGCTAGAGGCCTATTAAGCCAAAACACAAGGGAGGAATAAATAATAGGTTTGAGCCTTTGGATACCATTCAAATCACCTCTTCTCCCATGATCCTTGCATGTTTTCAAGATGTTGGATGCTATCAGTTATGTGAGAGGGTTAAACAAGTCCAAAGCCACTCAGTTTTGACTAGGTTGTTCATTCTTAGCCTACAAAACGATCATGTCAACCTAGCAGGAGTAAATTTTGAACTATCATTTGAATCCATTGTAGAAATTATATAAATTATGTGTTATATATCCAATATTCTCCTGATGAAACACTATTTTAACTTCATTCACAATACATAATCTATTCCACCATTGATCGTCACATGCGGAAATTAAATCAATTGCAATGCACACATGAAACCATAAAAATTAACACACATATGAACACAGTGTTTAACAGGAAATCCTGAAGCTAAAAACCCAAACTATCTGTATATAATATATGTCATAGATATCATGTAACAATCCTCATAAAAATCTGATCATATCAAGCTCTCAATACAATACAATCACTACACACTAATCAGGCCTGATATTGCAAATCCATGCACCGATCTCTGCCACCTGCTAGCCTGCCTCTACTGCGCAATCCCTGCTGAAGAATGGCTCTGAATGAACTCGAATTCACCAAGCTTTCACTGCGCAATCCTCATTGGCATCTCCACTGATTTTTGGATGCAATCTATCCATCACTATAGTCACAACTGATAGTCACACTTGCTCTTTCACCTATCTCTCCACTGGTCTCCACTGAAACTTCCATGCATTGTAGTTAACTAATGTATTCTTCAGTTGATTAATGAGTTATTATTTAGTGAATTAGTTAACTAATTAATTCACACCACTCTCAGTAGTGTATCAATCAATTAGACTAGATACAAATGGCTCAACTGAGTCTAACTGAGTTAAACTAAATACAACTCCACCAACTACTTCTATAACTCCACCAAACTCTGTCACATGAGTTCTAACTGAAGTCCTCATGCATTAGCTCTAGTAAACCCTCAGGAATAGCATAATTCCTTCTGTCAGCTGCTATGCCACATCTATGCACTTAATTGAAGTGCTCCAAGAGAATAAGATAATGTTTAGAGTCCAAATATTATTAAGAGCTCATAATATTCGACATATCTATTTTTAGACTGGCAATCTAAAAATAGATTATGCCCAATATGTCTAAAAATAGAAGTCAGTCTATTTTTTCCAACTTGACCAACCATCCAAAAATAGCATCCTGCAACTCATAGAATATGATCGACATGTCTAAAAATAGACATAGTCTAAAAATAGAGTTTGCGCCAAAAATAGCCTGTAGGCCCACTTAGTGAAGGCAACTCTTTTCACTAAGCTCATCATCTTGCTGAATCTCAACATCCATTGCTAAAGCCAAAAGAATACTAGATATTGGTGAGAGATGGTTCAAACAAAATAAATTGGCCTTAAGCTACTATCAACCCTTCCTCAAACCTAGTTATCAACAGGGCTGCAAGACTATTTTCCCCTTCTCCCACCTGCTAGAGAGATATGCCCTACTGATGAGGCAAATCATCAAGTACTTCAATTGTGAGGGGAGATACTCCAGGATTTTTTATATCACATAAGCTTGCTAATGAACTTCACCAGGGTTAACTTAGTAAACCTACCATACTATCTCTACTGGAGCATTGACAATATGGTTTTAGTAGTCAAAAAAAGAAGTTATGCCCACCAAATGCAAAGCCTTTTTCACCACTCCTTGGTTAAGATGACTATTTTGCACCAGCTAGAATAGCAGGGAATCCATTGGGAATTGTTTATCTCACATGATATATTTGTAAATCCCCAAGCCTTCATTCAGCAAAATTTTCCTTCCACTTCACACTCACTTCCCTCCACTCCTCCATCACCTCCACCCATGCATTCTCCACAAGGAAACATACCTCTTTCTTCTTCCCCTAATGCATCAAGTGAAGATGATGATAGTGGTAATGATGGAAAAGGGGGTGGCAGTAGCAATGAAGAACAAGTAGATGACAGTGGAGATGAAGAAAATAGTGAGGCAGATACAGAGTTAAATGAGGAACAAGGAGGTGACAATAGAAATAATGAACAAGAAGATGTTAATGGAAATAATGAAAACAATGGGTCAGACATAGAGTTTAGTGATGTAGAGCAGGAGGATGATCATGACAAAGAGGAGGGATATGAACATGGAAGTCATGAAGACAAAGACAGTGAGCACTTAGAGGAAAAAAGTGGTGGTGATGATACAAATGAATCACTCCCAAGTATAGAAAAAGGTATTGCTGATGAGAAAGATGAAGGCCAAGAAGATAGTGAAGAAAATGATGAGGGTGATAGTCAACAAGAAAGTGAACATGACAGCCAAGAGAAAAATGTGCATAAGCATGATAGTGAGCACAGTCATAGTGCAAATAGTGACAAAATGGATGAAGATAATGAACATGAAGAAACAGAAGGTGATGATGAGGAAATAGATGATCAAGGACAAGGAAATAATGAGGCTCAAACAGAATTTGAAGAGGCATACAGTGACCATGGGAATGACACTGATAGGACAATTAGTAATGAGAAAGATAGCCGAAGAGATAGTCATGACAGTCATGACAACTGTCATGAATTTCATGACATAAATCAGCCTCCTAATGATGATGGAAGTGAAGATAGCCCAGGAGATGATGAAGAAAAGGACCTTTATGATGCAAAAAACCAAAGTGAGGCAAGTACAGAAGCTAATGATCAATTTGAAATCCGAAGTGACATTATAGAAAGCAGTGAGGAAGATAATGATGATGATGATGTTAAATATCAAAAAGGCAGTGACCCAATGAGGCATGAGGTGACTCATGGAAGCCATGGAAAAAATGAAAAAGATGGTGACAACAACAAGGGTCACAACAATGATGTAAACACTTTCAAAACTACCATTATCACTCCTCTCACATGCACATACCACAGAGGGAAGAGAGATGTGTTTGCTACCTCAAAAAGGCAAAGGGCCATCTCTTCTCCAGCTATAAAACCATTGGACAAGGCAAAGGAAAATATGGAATGAGGTGACCAGCAGATAAAGGTAAGGAGAAGTAAGAGAATCAAGAAAAATACTCAAGAGCCTCAATACATTGATCTAGACAGTGATAATGAGGACAAGGAGATGACCACCAGATTGCTACTCTTAACCAAAGATGCACAACTTAAGGAGTGGGAAAGAGATTTCGAGATGGCACAACAGGTCATTCAGTATTAAAATAATGATCACAAGCACTTCAAGAAGGTGAAAATGGGCCTTGCTCTCCAGAAGAAAATGACCAAGCACTATGCATAGAAAAACAATCTTGCTTGTGCCAAACTAAAGGAGGCCCTCATGGAGATAAAAAACATAAAGGAGGAAAAAAGGAATTATAGCCTTGGATTTTTGGATGAGGCTTATCAAAAGGTGTCCAAGACCTCTTGAGGGACGTATCCACAAATTTTGGGCGAAATTGAACAAAATTTTGTGTTTCTGAAATTTTGAGGCCTGTGTGCGTAGCACCCTTGGCGCTACACATAGATTTGGTGCATCCTTAGCTCAAAAAATTTACATTTTTGGATTCCTCTCATCATCAGCAGTCTGCTCACAAAACTTCAGATCATTTGGGGTAGTTTTGACCCCAAAAAAAGTCAAATAACACCAAACTTTTGACCATTCTCCCTCATTTTCAAGCAAGGTGCTGCGCACAGAGAAGTGCTGGAAAAATGGGTTTTGGGGCATTAAAATGGCACTAAATCAAGAAAAATAAAGCATTTCTAGAAATTCGACTCATCGGGCTTTCCAACGAGCCATCACGGAGCCAAATCTGACATCGGGAAGGGGTCCAAAACTTAGTCACAAACGACCTTATTTTCTGCTGAAGTGGCGCTGCGCACAGAGACTGCCTAAGTGTGCTTTGGAAAAAAAGTCAACAAAATGCACTCATTTATTGAAAATTGATATTTTTGAATTTTTTGAGGCAAAACACTCTAGAATTAGATGCAAATAGCTATTTTGGTATTTATTTCTTGATATATTATGTGCCTTTGGCCTTGCATGGTCTCTTGGCCATAAATGACATTTATGGTTGAATTTGACATTTTCCTACCATATTTAGGGTTTTAGTCCTCCTTTGCTCCACAAATAGAGAATGAGGCCCTCATGTATTTTTTTGGATTTTGATGAACTTGGAGAGAAATACATGGTTTCTATGAGCTTGGAGAAGAAATTGGTTTTGTGAAGTTGATGAATGGCTTGTTTGGCTTGATGATGGAGAAGCTTGTTTGCAGGATTCCTTAGCTTGGTGAATGGTGATGTCTTCTTAACTTGTTTATGTTTTCTTGTTCTCATTATGTTTCATCCTTCTTGGTTGCTATAAATCATAAAATTATAGGTTGAGACATGTTCTTTGAGGCACCTCAGTCCTCCTGTTTGTTATAGCTTTGATTTTTTCCTCTGTTTAGTCACCTTAAGGAATTCTTGATTGCTCCTTAGGTCCACCTAAACTTGTTTTTGTTTCATTTATGGTTAGTATGCTAGTTTACAAGTATGATTCATGGTATGCCCTGCTTATTTGAAGTTTTAAAAACTCTATCTTGAAACCTTTCTTTGGAATATTGTTTGCTAGGTTAAGTCAAAGAGGTCTCGTTCGATCTTTCCCTTTGTCCATGCATACCAACTTATTTTAGAGTTATTTATAGCCTGATTTATGATGTTTAGGAGTTCCCTCTTCATAGATTAAGTTATTGTGCTATCTTATATGTTTTCCCAAATTATGAAGGTGAATTACTAAAGTTAGAAGCTCTTGTGCTTTATATGTTTCACTGGATTGTTTATCTTGGATATTTATCATTTTAAGTATTGGTCATTGAGCTTAATGGTTTTCCCTACCTCATGAGTTGTAGCTTTTAACTATATGTATTTAAGACCTCCTAGTTTTTTCCAAACTTGATGTTCACTACACCTCACACTTTACCTTAAGGATCCATTTACCTTGCTAGATTGGCCCTGCAATACACTTTGATTCATCATTTAGACACTCATGAATTCCATTGACTCCATAGCCCAATGATTCAAAGACCTCTCACTCCACCTATTCCACTTGACCATCTTACCCAACCAAAACAATCAGCAAAGGCTACACTTAACAACTAGCCTAAAATCAACTACCTAAAGCAAAAATAACACATCCTTTGCACCCAATAGAGATATCCCTCTCTGAGTCTAGGAAGGCTAGGTCCTAGGACTCCAAAGACTGGTTCCATGTTACCCTGTCATTTGGTCTACCAATATTCCAAATCATGGGACCCTAACGTTCTGGAAATCACGGTGGGACCTTCTGAGTTAGTGACAATCTAAGTATCCCTTAGGACTCCAGAATCCCTTGTTAAATAGTACCCAGTGATTAATCTGCCACCTCGTCGCCACATTAACATTCTGGCGATCTTAGTGGGACCTTCTGAGTATATAGTTTCTTGAATACCTCTTAAGACTCTTTAGACCCTCAATTTGACTTGGAAAATCCAGTGAATTTGCCACCTCATTGCCACACTAAAATTCTGGTGATCACGGTGGGACCTTCTAAGTCAGTGACAAACTAAGTACCCCTTAGGACTTCAGATACACTTATCAAATCATATAGAACTCAAACTATCAGCCATAGAGTAGACTCTATTTGTTTCACCATCCTAGAAAAATGATGACCCAGTAATAGGACACTCTTACAAACCTTAGGACTACCTATATGAACTCAAAAAACCCAAAAACACCCTTATATTGGTTTCTTGTCAATTATTGGTGGTGGACCATAAACATACATTCTTAAAACAACAAAAAATATCCACCTGGTGACTCCACTAGCCTCTAGTAGGCCTATTACTTCATTAACACTCATTTGACTTCCTATATTTGTTTCAAACCAACCCTAAGAAGTTTATGAATCCACTTATATATTGTAAGAGTTTACCAGGCATTAAGAGAGGTTAGCCTTCAGAAAACAATACTAAAACTTTCAGCCTCTCTAAATTTTGTTAAAAAGAGAATCCATACAGGTGAAATAGATTTTAGAAGAGAGGAATAACCTGTTTCTGAGTTTTTTTTTTTAATAACCCAACGTTTCGGACTTCCTAAGTGAGTCCATCATCAGGGGTAGGCATCAAACGTTCTTTGAAATGTTGAGAGAAAAAGGGCAAAATAATGGAAGAATAAATAGTGAATTAATAGGAGTTTTAATAAAGGTCGGTTTGAATGATGATTTTAGTTTAGACTAAATTTTAATTTAATTAAAATATAATTTATTTGAAATTATGTGAAATTTTGAATTTATTTATTAGAATTATGTCTTTGTTAAATTAATATATATAATTAATTAAACTACTAATTTTATTTTGTTTACTATAATTCAAATTATTTAAACTAATTTATATAATTAAATAATTTACTATTTTGTTTTGTTTAATTTAATTTAATTTATTTTAAATAATTCATATCATCAATTAATCTACTATTTGATTTTGTTTTAATTTAATTAACTTCTTTATTTATAATTTTTTTCTATGATTGAAATATAAAGAATTAAGAGAAGTTAGGCCTTACTGAAATAAAAGCATAAAATAATTATTTATATTTTATTTGTTGTATTTATTTATTTATATATTTTTATTTTCATTTTTATTTATTGATTTATTTATTTATTTTTACTTATTTCATTTAGACCAAGTTATTATTAGTTTTCATGTCTTTAAGAGGTTTTCATGTATTAAGGGTTTCCAAGTGTCGCTAATAATAAGACCATCATCACGGTTTATGTTGTTTTTTCTTTTTTCAATTTTTATGGCTTCTTTGATTTTCCTGTTTACGTAATGGTTCTCTTTAGAGACAAGTTTGGCATCCCCCATTCGTATGTAATGTGAGGATGAGAAGGCATGCTCTGCTAAGGCGGATTTGGCTGTTCTGTTCCGGGATAAGTCCGCAACATGTTCTTTTAGTCTAATGCTAAGGGATTTACTTGTTTCACCAATGTATTCTTTGCCACAAGAACAAGGTATAATGTAAACTCTTTTTTGTAGCCTAGGATTTATAGGGTCCTTAGCAGAGTCTACCATATTTAAAATAGTATTAGGGGGGGTGAAGGCAATCTTAATGTTATATTTGTTAAGTACTCTAGATATTTTATCAGTAGTTCCTTTGACGTAAGGTAAAGATATTTTAGGGATGTTAAAGGCTCTTTTTAAGTTATTCTTATTTTGGGTTTGGTGTATGGTTTTGTTGATGACATGTTTATTATATCCATTTAGTTGAAATACATGGCAAATATGGTTTATCTCATGTTCTAGGTGGTGGGAGTCTGCAATTCTAGATGCCCTGGTCGTTAGGGTTTTAATGATGCCAATGTTTTGATTAGGGTGGTGATGTGAGTCAGCATGAAGGTATCTATCTGCGTGGGTCTTATCTCTAAATTTTGAAATTTGAAATCTGGCTTCACATAGGATCAGTACCAGATCTGATCCGGACCCAAACACTCCCAACATAGTTGATTACCCAGAGAAGATTTTGTGGAAAACTTCTAGATCTGGAAACTTAACCACTGTTAGGACCATCCGTAGAGCAAGCTTTGTACCTGAAAATCTTACAACCTTGCAAGATCCCTAGTTTGACTGGCACCATACAAAGAACCTCTTCAGAAACAGGTCTCAAACTGATATTGACCAAACTGACCTTGAACCCTTAGATTTGCAGCAGAGTTCTAGTAGAGAAGCCTCTCCTTCCACACCACTTGACTTTCAGCTTCTCCATCACTTCAACTCTTTCCATACTTAATCTACTCAAAATCAGTTTTTGGTCCAAGTACATCCACTACACACATCCATGCCACCACTGTAAAAAATTATCCACTTCATCATACACCTCCTTTCACTAACCCTCCGCTTGTAAACCCTCCATTAGCTCCCATCATGGTAGCCTGGTATGCTCCCTTAGCCTTACCTCAACCCCTAGTGCCTTTGCCAAATGACTATCAGTCCAAGATCCCTCATTTCACAGGGGCTAAATCCATCACTGCCCAACAGCATGTAGATAGAATCAATGATGCTTTTGATTACATGGAGATAGATGAAGAAACCATTAAGACGAGGATATCTACACAAAGCTTAGGATGACAGGCCAAAAAAAGGTTCAAAGAATTAACTCCTAACACAATACATGATCTCCCTTCCCTTTATCAAACTTTCATGAAGAAGTGGGAAGTCAGGTAAAATCCCCTCCAAATCTTGTCTGAATATAACAATCTTAAAAGGAATGTAGGGGAAAGTGTGCAAGACTATTGCACCAGGTTTAACACTGTATACAATTCTCTCCCACCTCACATGAAACCTCCACAAGGCCTAGCACTAGTGAAATTTCCTAAAGGTTTTGACCCTGACATGACATTCCAATTGAGAGAAAGAGACCCTGAAACCTTAGAGGAAATGCAAAAAGAAGCTATTAGTGCAGAGGTAAACTTAATTGAAAAAAGAGCCAGGTTGAGATCGAAAAAGAGAGTGACCTACAAAGATGTAACCATGCCCTCAACCTCCTCATCTAACTCTAAAATAGACAACCTAATGAGAACTATGGAGAGGATGATAGAAAAGATAAGCTTAAACTAAAAGAAACCTCCTAAGGACAACCAAGATAATTCCAAAAATAGAAATAGAGCTCAAAACTTCAGAAGAGACCCTCCCCAAAACTGGCCAAGAGACAATGATCAAAACTTTAGGCCACCTTTCCAAGATAATTATGTAAATGGAGAGGGAAGAGAGGTTGAAAAACTGAAGAGAACACTGTAAACCTAATAAGCTCTGATAATGAAAATGAATTTTTTATCATGGAAGAAGAACAAGGTATTTTTTCCTTTGATCAAACTCAAACAGATTGCGAAGACTCTGAATATTACCAATTAGGACTGGAAAATGCCATTATGGAATTCCACAGGAAATATGACCTCCGGAGCAAAAGAAACCAATAAGCCTCTAAGAAACACCAAATTGATACTGCTGCTAGGAAAGCTCTAGAAAATAGTCATAAGGGAACACCAAACAATGTAAATAGCATATTTAAGAAAACTGACCCAAACAGAGAAAAAATCAGCCAGCAAAGTGGTGACACAAGCTTCTCTAATACCTCTACTAGTGGCCCTAAAAAATTTATGTTATCTAAAACCCGTGATCAAAATTAGAAAACCAGACTTGTGGAGAAGGTTGTGGCTGATAAAACTAATGCAAGTATGTCTAAGACCCAAATCCCTTTTAGTTTTGAGGGGGATATTGCCAAAATTAAGATAACCATGCCTCTGACTGAACTAGTAACCCAAGGAGTGTATAAATCCCAAGTGTTGAAAGTCTTGAACTTAGGAAATGATACTAACACGCTAAATTTAACTGATAATGGTCCTAAATTACTATTCGAACCTAAGGTTGAAGGAAAGTATCAAGAAGGAGCATCCCTCCATTCTATATAAGTCCGAACATACATAAAAAAATATTACACAATACTATGCTGGACTCTGGAGCCTCACACAACCTCATGCCTAAAGTTCTGATGGAAAGCTTAGGCCTAGAAATAACTAGATTTTACAAATACTTGTACTCATTTGATTCGAGTAGGGTTAAGTGTTTGGGCCTAATCAAAGATCTTTGTGTCAATCTAGCACAAATTCTTGCTAAAGGTCTTGTCATGGACATAGTGGTGGCAGACATTCCCCCTAAGTATGGCATGCTTTTATCCAGATCTTGGGGAGCCAAAATTTAGGGAAACCTTCAATGGACATGTCCTATGCGACTATCCCTATTTTCAACTAGAAAAGAAAACTTTATTGAGAGTCACATGTGAAGTATATGGTGAGTAACTTCGATAGACCCAAAACCACCCTTGTCTATTCCATTCATTTGGAATTAGATTCATTCATATTGTATAATGAAAATGACATTACGGAACAAGTAAGTTAAAATAACAAAGATCTAGTGCTACCAGAACAACCAAATATATCCTCAACTGAAGAACATATCATCCCAAACTCCAGCAACCCCGAACAACAACAAAGTCGTGAACATGAAATACAGACACTATGGAACGTAACATTTGTTGGTTCTTGTAGTAAGGTTGGATTAGGGGCTGATGTCTGGATACATAATACTAATGAAGGTCATTCTTACAAACTAGACTTTCAGTGCACTAATAACATTGCAGAGTATGAGGCTCTCCTCCTTAACTTACACCTGCTCAAAGACTTAGGATCTAAGAAAATATCTTCTCAAGGAGATTATGAACTAATCATTAAACAAATCATAGGTGAATATTCATCTAAGAATCCAATCTTGAGAGAGTACAAAAATGCATCCTTATATCTACTCAAAACCTTTGAGAAATATGAGCTAGTTTACATTCCTAGAGCCCAAAATAGTCTTGCAAATGAGCTTGTCGTTGCTACTAGAAACTGTCAAATACCACTTGCAAGTGAACAGTACACTATCAAAGTCAAACACCAGCCTACAGTGCCCGATAACATTGACTACTGGCAAGTGTTTGAGGTGCTAGACAAATTGATGATTTTTTGCAATCTAGGAATGAATTTACATTGACAAAACCAAGTTTAGGGCATGAGTGTTGGAACACCTAATCCTACATGGGTAGGTGTGGAATGCGAAAAGTAACAATGGAGTCCAAGTGACCTTGGAATGTGAAACCAAGAGTCACACCATTGTACTATAAATGTACATCATGTATAATGGAAAAATATGAGAGTTGCACGCTTATCCTTCATTGTGTGTTGAGTTTCTTGTGTGTGTTCTTTTATTCTTCTCATACACCATGTATGTGTTTAACATGGTATCGGAGCTAATACGTTCATAACCAGCTCAAAGTTGAGTGAGCCATTTGTGTTTATAGCCTGTGCATATTTGCAAAAATTCTGATAATTTTTGCAGCACTCAGAGATTTCTGCAGCAATATTTTTGCCACATTCATCAAGCTTTCTGCAACATTCAGAAATTGGTTGTGAGCAAGAGCAGCATTGTGCATCTTGGCATTCATTCAGAAATTGGTTGTGAAGAAGAGCAGCATTGTGCATCTTGGCATTGCAGGTTCTAACTACTCATTGCAATTCTAATTTTTTTCCTGCAATTTCTGCCTTTTAATTTTTGCATTGGAGAGCTGCTGGAAAATTGTTCAAAGTGGGTTTCTGAAAGAAAAAATTCTTAGTTTCTCATTGGAAAATTTCTGAAAATTTATGGGTTTTATTGGCAATTTCTACAATCTGCTGTTGTATTTCAGTGCTTAAAATTCTGTTGTTGCCCTACTCTACTCTGCTTTTTTAAAATAAAAAAATAAAATAAAATAAAATAAAATAAAAAAATAAATTCCCTTAGTTGCCAATAAATAAATTAATTAATTAAAAAAAAAAAAAAAATTACTGTTCAGGCCTTTCGGCCCCCCTCCTCTGCAACCTGCAAATTTCTGATACATGGAACCCTCCCCCTTACATCTCTCAACCCCTGCAACTCTCACGATACCCATGCCCTCTTCTCCCTGGCCTCACGATCCACCCTCTCTGCTACACCACATCTACCTTATCACTCGGCCTCTGCAATGGCGCCTCCCCTCTAACTCTGAAAACATAGCAGTGCGGCCTCTCCACACCTCACGGTTGCCCGATGCTCAACCTACAGCTCCAGACCTCATCTCATGCCCTCCCCTCGCCTCTCTCTTCCCCCTAACCCCGATCCCCCTCCCTACAAGATTAACGCCCTCCCCTCTCTCACGGCTCAACCCAGCATACGCTCGACCCCATCCCCTTTACCACTACGCACTCCCCCTATCTACACTATCCAACCCGTCTCTCATTCCCCATCCCCCTCGCTATCTCTCTACGCTATCCCTACTACTTCACCTCACAACTCTGCATGCTCCCCTAAGCCGCACTACCCAAGCTTCTGCCCTCACCACGACCTACCCACTTGCCCCCTCTCAAACTCTACCCCAGCCCCCTCGCATTCGATCTCACCCGCGGCCCATACATCCCCACACTCGGCCCCCATGCTGCATCTCCCTATGCCTATCTGCTACTCTACCCTCGGCCTTAACCCTACACCTACGTCCTCCCCCTCCTACCTATGCGGCCCCCTCATTTTTTTTTTTAATTAACTTGTAACATAAACTCCCATATAATATTGCCCCCCTCCCCCCCTTATATTCCCTTCCTTTTTTATTTCGTTTATTTTTCAAATTTTTAAATTTAATATATATCTATATATATATATATATATATATATATATATATATATATATATATTATATATATATATATATATATAACATTCTCTTAGTTGCCCCCCTCCACCCCTCCCCCCATTTTTTAGTTAATCTCTTTTTCCTTTTGTTAATAAAATTCCCTCCCATTTCTATTACAATCCCTCCTTCCATTTTTCAATTATTATTTTTTAATTAATTAAAAAAAAAAAAAAAAAAACAAACAAACAAACAATAGAGAGAGGAGAAGAGGGAAAACGAACAGCAGAAAAAGAGGAAATGGCATATATGAAGCAAATGGATTTTCTACATAACAGAAAAGTTGTGATTTGAAGGGTGATGTGAAGACAAGTTTGCCATCATTTTGGAAAAAAAATTCAGCTGCCTTAAAGGCTTCTCGCATAGTGTTTTCAGCTACACATTTACAAAATATTTTGCAGAAATATTGTATTGCATTGACATTGTATTGTGAGCGGATATTGCTCATTCATAGCTGCAATCAGTAAATTTGAATTGTTGATTGTCCTCCATAATTTGAGGAGAAGATTTTGTACTTTGAGAATTCCTTGGAGTCATTTGTAATTTTTGAAAGGAAGTTGAATCAGATTGTAAACGGGTGTATTTTCGGTTGAAGCCGACACCCTTTATTTTTGAGCATGAGTTGTTGAAAATGGCTAAAATCAATGAGGCATTAGAGTTTTTGAATAACCTCATTCATTCCAATGTTGATGATATGATAAAAATGAGCAAGAATGCCCTTTGTAATATTCGAAGTTGTTTGCAAAATGCACAAGAGAAGATTGAGTTTTTGCAGTTTGAATCTCAGCTTCAGCAAGATGAACTTCAACAAAAGAGTCACCATTCTGAACCTGTTTCTCTTTAGAACATTGTGAAAGACTTCCATTAGCAGCAAGTCAGTAAAGTTGAAGTTGATTCCCAATCATCTCCTTCCACTAGAGCAAATTTACATGCAGATGCAACAGCTCATCCTGCACTTCTCAAGCCTATCATGAAACCTTGGGAAGAGATTGTCCACAACAAGCATAGAACTGGTCTTGGATATGACAAGGACATGTCCTTTCATATTCTAGACTACACCAAGCCCATCATATTTCAGAGTGCCGATTTCTATATGACAATTCACCTTTAGCTGTTCTAGATCCTGTTCCGCTTCCACAACAACAACAGATTGAAAAATGCCATCACTGTGATCGAGTTGGCCACATGAAAGATCACTTTTTTTATCTTCATCCATGCAAGCACTGTGGTCGGCACACCCATTCTTCACACAGATGCTTCAGACACAAGCCTCCTGCAAGAACAAAGCTTCATCTTGGATGGATCGCTTCTTGGCAATGGGCATCAACAGCCAAGAAGATGTTTAAGACATATCACAGAACTTGTTCTAGAATATTGAGCAAACTTGCTGTTGAGTTTTCACCATCATCTCACCTTGTCCCCGACAGGGGGGGAAATGGTGGTCATGTACAAGCTTCGACATCAGATCAAGCGAGCCTGAGCCACAATCTCTCATTCCATGTTCAGAGTTGTAGCCAGAGACACAGCAGTTCAAGCGAGCCTGAGCCACAATTCGTCATTTAGATGCCAGAGACACGGATGCCCATGAGCATGCCTTTGGTTGGTGGATAACCTTAAACCATCATCTTTGGTTGGTGGACAACCTTAAACCATCATAGGTAGTAGACCTCCCTTCTTTTAGGTTGAAGGTATCCCTTTCATATATGAGGAACACTTCCTCTAGCAGAAGCCTTCAGCTTCTTGCCAGCTTTGGTTGAGTTCCAAGAAATGCTTCAAGAATTCCAGAGTTGTTGGTAATCCTAAAACCATCACAGGTAATATACCTCCCTTCTTTTAGGTTGAATGTCTCCCTTTTTTATGAGGGACAATTCCTCTAGCAGAAGCTTTCAGCGTCTTGCCAATTTTGGAAGAGTTCCAAGAACTACAACAAGTTTTGCGTTCCAGTGTTGGCGGTCATCCTTAAACCACCTCTTTTTTCCAAAATTTCAGAGAGTTGATTCAGCCCAAGTTCTACCATGTATACTTTGCATATTTGTATTACAATTCTCTTCTTGGACTCGCACATACCCCTTCAGATTAAGGGGTGATGTTGGAACACCTAATCATACATGGGTAGGTGTGGAATGTGAAAAGTCACAATGGAGTCCAAGTGACCTTGGAATGTGAAACCAAGAGTCACACCATTGTACTATAAATGTACATCATATATAATGGAAAAATATGAGAGTTTCACGCTTATCCTTCATTGTGTGTTGAGTTTCTTGTGTGTGTGTTTTTATTCTTCTCGTACACCATGTATGTGTTTAACATGGTGTTTAACAATGAGGAAGATATTTCTATAGAAGAAAAGACCTTAGAAACAAAGCTGCCACCTTTTGTTGATATAAACTTGCTTACACATCCTTGTGAGGAAGAAATGTTTGAGGATCTCGACCAAAGGGACCTTGAGGTTTTAGAGTGTAAAGATGATACATTACCAAGAGTCCTTGGGCCATTAGAAGAGCTTTTTAACTTTGATGATGTAGCTAAGAAACCAAAAATGGATTCCACATAAAATGATTTAGAAGAGTGTAACATTGGCTGCCTAAAGGAACCTAAAATGATCAAACTCTCCAGAACTCTTCCTCCTCACATAAAACAAATGTATATTGAAATTTTCCAATAATTTAGAGATGTTTTTGCATGGGGGTATGAAGATTTAAAATCAGATGACACAAGCATTATTCAACATAAAACTCCTCTTAAAGAGAATCAAAAACCTTTCAAACAAAAATTGAGAAGAATAAACCCCTTTCCTATTACCTTTAGTTGAGAAAGAGATAAAAAAGATGTATGATGTCGGGATCATAGTTTCCCTTCGATACTCAGAGTGGGTTTCTAACCTTATGTCCGTTAGGAAAAAGACTGGGGAGATTAGACTTTGCATTGACTTTAGAAATCTGAACAAGGCCTCCTTAAAGGAAAAATACCCCTTGCCTAAAATGGATCACATACTTCAAAGGGTGGTTGGCTCTAAGAGGATATCCCTACTTGATGATTTTTCCAGCTACAACCAATTATTGGTGTTCCCAAGTGATCAACACAAAACTGCCTTCACTACCCCTAGGGGTACATTCATGTATGTTAAAATTCCATTCGGATTGATGAATGCGGGGGCCACTTTCCAAAGGGCCATGGATATGGATTTTTTTGAAGACATAGGCTACTTCATAGTTATTTACCTTGATGACATCACCGTTTACTCTAAGACTTATGAGGAACACTTAATTCACTTAAGGAAAGTTTTTGAAAAATGTAGGAAATATGGCCTTTCCTTGAATCTTGAGAAAACATTGTTTGGCCTCTAGGAAGGAAAACCCCTAGGTCACATCATCTTAGAAGAAGGAATAAAAATAGACCCCAAAAGTATTGAAGGCATATTACAAATCAGCCATCCTAGAAACATTAAAGAACTACAGTCTTTCATCGAGAAGATAAACTTTTTAAGGAGGTTCATCCCCAATCTTGCCGAACTTTTGAGGAATATTAAAAACATGCTTAAAAAGGAGATAGGGGTCAAATTGAACTTAGAAGCCAAACAATCTTTTGATCAGGTCAAACTAGCTCTCACTCAAACACTACTTCTAATCAGTCCCGATTTTACCAAAGACTTCTACATTTTCTCATTTTCATCTGAACATACCATTGCTGCAGTATTACTGCAAAAGAACATGACATGACAAGAACAACCCATAGAATTCTTCAACAAAGCCCTTAGAGATGCTCCTTTAAAATAAAACATCATGGATAAACAAGCCTTTGCCTTGATCAAAGCATTGAAAGACTTTAGAGTTTATATCTTACCTTCTCATATCATTGCTTTTGTTCCACACTCGGTTATCAAGGACATTTTAAATCAGGACCCTGATGGTAAAAGGGGAAAGTGGATCGTCATTATCTTATAATATGACTTAAAAATTAGGCCCACAAGACTGGTTAAAGGAAAAGGGCTTGCAAAAGTCATGGCTGAGTGAAATTTCAAAGCTTTAGATATGAACATGATTGATGTTTTAGAAGAACAACAAGAATTCACTACTCCCAATGTTGAAGAAGCATTTCTGAGTTCATCTTGGTATGATGATATTCTTTATTTGCTTTTATATCTTAATGCTCCCCCTACATTATCAAAGGCGAAAGCTAGATTCCTAAAACAAAAAGCTTTGAAGTTTTTCATCTTAGATGGGATATTATATTGGAAGAATCTTGTTGGTATATTTCTTAACTGTTTGCTTGAGGATGATGCAGGTAAGATCATGCATGAACTGCATGAGGGAGAGTGTGGAAGCCATCCTTACTAGAAAACCACAACCAAAAAAATCCTTAGAGATGGCTACTATTGGCCCACCCTTTTCCTTGATACCCACAAACTAGTCATGACTTGCCATAAATTCCAAATTTTTGATGGCAAGAGAAAACTCTTGCCTTTACCTTTACATTCCATTACTGTTGAAGCTCCTTTTCAACAATGGGGTTTATACTTCATTGGAGAGATTAACCCCACCTCGTTTGCACAACATAAGTGGATACTTACCACCACTGATTACTTTACCAAGTGGATAGAAGCCATCCCCTCTATAAATGCCACTGATTCAGTCATTATCAAATTTCTTGAGATAAACATCCTGTCTAGATTTGGTTGCCCTAGAAAGATCATCATAGATAATGTTTCTGCCTTTTCATCCAAAAAGATGATTGAATTTTTTCATAAATATCACATCACACTAGGACATTCCACAACTTATTACCCTAAGAGTAATGGGTTAGATGAATCCTCTAACAAAAGATTGGTCTATATCATCAAAAACCTCCTAGAACATAATCAAAAGGCATGGCATGGAAAGCTTATACATGCACTCTGAGCTGAAAGACTAACCACCAAGGCATCAATTGGTATGTCTCCCTGTCAACTAGTATATGGCATGGATGCCATTTTTTCAACACCTTGGGAGTTCCAATGATAAGACTTCTCCAGGAAGTGAAATCAAAAGAAAATGACATGCAGAGAAGGCTGAACCAAACCATTCATTTGAAGAAGACGAGGGAAGAAGTTTATAACAAGACTCGGGAAATACAAGAAAGCATAAAGAAAATCTCCAACAGAAGAACTAAATCTATTAATTTCCACATTGGAGAAACTGTACTAAAGTGGGATTCTAGGAGGGAAGACAAAGGTAAATATGGTAAATTTGAAAATTTTTGGAAAGGCCCTTACCTTATTCAATTAGTTAGAGGTCATAATGCTTTCTTTTTACAAGGGCTTAATGGAGAAGAAATTTTTGGAGGTCCTGTAAATGGCAGGATGCTCAAACACTATTTCTGTTAAGAGCCCTAATTTTAAAGGTTTTCATTCATTGTACATAAACCTTGCATAAGAGAAATCACAAAAAAATACAAAACAGAAAAATGGAAAAGAGGGCAGATTTGAAAAGAGGTAAAAGCCCCATACCCAAAAACTATAACTACTGAAAGTGTGTAAGCCTAAATACCACTACTAGTGCATAAAGAAGTCTTGTTTCAGTCATGTAGCCTAATCATGGCTGAAACATGTTTTAAATTTATTTTTGATAGGTTAGTGAAAGATATTTGGTCAAATTATTCAAGCTTGACTTGTCAAAAGATAGATTAGGGAAGAAAGATATTGGTTCCACATGCTTAAAATAGAACAAAGGAGAAAAATTGGGATGAATAGAAAACAATGTATCCTAGCACTGATTTTTCTAGCCTTATTTTGTACAAAAATAACATTTGTGTGCAGCTTGTTCTTATGCCAGAAGCTCCTGGTAAGTCAGATTGTCTAATCCTGATTTAACCATGTTTTCAATTTCATGTTTATAGCTTAGTAAATGAAACCTGTCAAATAGTTTAACCTTGACATTTGAATAGTCTAGGTAGATAATCAAAGGATTTCATTAGCATAATCTGAATTCCTAGAAGAAATTAGATAGAAGTAGATAGTTTGTTTTTCTTTCAAAATAAAAAGATGTCAAGGTTGCTAGTCCAAATGCACCCAAAGAAGAAAAAATATCAGGCAAGTAGGTTGGGTAGGTAGAGATGAAGTTGAGCTAATCATATCTTTCAAATTATTGAGATCATATCTTCCAACAAACATCAGCAAGAGAAAAGAGGTAAAAATATGCCCAATGGATGAGACACTGGTATCCATTAAGCCAGATATCTGAAGTTCTAGACACCTCCTGAATAGGAGCTGCCCTCCACAAGTGAAGCCACTGTTAGTCATCAGTAATTTTTGCCTTCATAGATGAATAAATCATTTCCCTAGATTTCTAGAAACAAGGTTCATGAACATTGTGAGTTCTAGAAATCTCACTGCCTTCATCATCCTTAAAGATAATTTTTCACTATTTTATCATTTCATCATGTCAAGCTTTGCTTACTAGTATCAGAAAACCCATTAGGGGCTCATGTCACTCCTTTGTCTATATTTTGTCACTTTTGGCCCAAATACTCTGTTTTGTTTTGCTTAAACCCCCCACTGCTACCTAAGGCCACCAATCAAACAACTCTGTTGTGTCTCCCAAAAATACCCCAAGCATTTATGGTCTCAAAATTTTCTCTGTAGGCTCTTTAGATAAATCAAGTACATTTGATTATGGATCTTCAATACATCAGTTTATCATAAAACTCTATTTTACACTTGATGACCCTAAAATCTAAGTTTTTAGTCCAAAGCCAAGTCCAAGGAACCTTTCACTAGGTCACCTAGTGTTTCACAAGTCATAGGGTGGATTTGGTATCCTAAAATATATGTTTTTCCTATGTAAAGAGACTGCATTCAAAGAAGAAAAGGGACAAGTAACTTTTTCCAAAATTGATCAAAGGGTCATTCAAGAAAGGCCTCCTTAGCCTAATGCACAAATTCTGCAAGGGACAACTACCCTTTCTCACATTACTGCACAAAAATCAAGATGCCCATCAACCTAGAAAGAGGTAAGGTAATGGGAAAATCATCACAAGAAGATCATCAACAACAAAGAGAAGGCAGCAAGGCCTATGTTTGAAGAGAATCAGGATTTGTGAATAATTGAAAAAAAAAGTGAAACAATGCAAGGAATCAATGTTAGGGCTATAAGGACATAGGTAACCTCAACTCCATCCAGTACACATTGAAGATTTTTAGAAATAATTAATGAGTTAGGAAAGGCTTTAGAGAACTTAGAAGACAACACTATTTAATTTTTTCTAAACAACCCTAAAAACCTAGGAGTTTGGGAAGAATGACAAATTGGTCAAAAAATGATGATAAAGCCTTATTCATAATAGTAGATGGAATTCAAAGGGTTTAAAGCTTCCCTCTAAGGGTGTGAAAAAGAAGCACTGATTACACCTTACCAAAGGACAAATAAAAAAGAGTATTAGTGCAAGGGCCTGGGTTTTCAAATACTGTCAGAAGATTTCAAAATGGTCAAAAGGGAAGCAAGCATGAGATGAAAAGAATAAGGAGGAACCAGAGATATACCACTGTCAACATGATCAAAGGAACAAACATGTAATTGGTCTAAAAATCAGAGAAGACTCCAACAAGGGTTTCCTTATCAAAAGTATATTCTGCAAAAGATAGTTAGCCATGAATGACACTTCTCCAGGACTTTCAAAGATAGGCTACCTACAGGAAGATTGATAAGGTCAAACAAACCTAATGTTTATCACAATGGTGGCAGATATGAGGACCAAAGGAACTATTGCTGCCAACTGATATGGTTTTCACACTAGAATTTTTCACTGCTCCAAAGAGAAAACATAACAAAATGCAAGTTAAAAGAAGGTCAAAATTCTTCTCTTCAGTCTTATCCACCAAGCAATCAAAGGCAAAGAAGATACAGGACTGAAGACTCTAAGGTGAAGCTGCCAAAATGATCGCATGTTTAATGTTTACAAACCTTGAAATTCATGAAAGGATAAAGTGGAGAAGACCTTCAAAGAGCACTAATTTCAGTATCTGTCTTTTTCCTCAAAACTTTGTCAAAAGACTTTTTGCTTTTTTAAGAACAGGTTCATGCTTCCAAAATGTGGATAAGAGGCAAAGTTTAAGTTTATTTAAAAAGGTTTGTAAATCCAAGAGAAACACCAAGATGCTCTGGCCAAGGCAAGACCATTTTTTTTAATTCTTCCACCTACAGTACAAAAAGACCGAAAGACAGTGAAAAAGTGCGAAGGGAAACAAACATTAGAAAGTGGGTTTGATCCTAAAAATATTTTTCAAAAAAGGATTATAAAGGTCTCCTCTCCCTCTTCCCAAATCATTTTTATCTTTACAGGAGAGAAGGAGAGCCGTTGAAAGCATTTTTTAGGATTTTCTACAAAACTTGTTGAAGTTTTTAGGCTCTACACACCGATGGAGGCGCTACGCATAGAGCCGTCAGTGCTGCGCACAGAGGAGGAAGATACAGTGCAAAAAAGAACTGTACTATGCATCGAAGGGTCAGCACTATGCACAGGCCTAGTTCAGGGCTGACTTGCCCACCATTCAACTATGCTACGCATAGGGAAGGCCTGACAGGAACGACCTATTGGGTGGCGCTACACACAGAGGGGATTTTGCTAAATTTGCCAAAAATTTCTCAAAATCACTTTTTCTCCTCCTCAAGTTTGCCCAGGCTCCTGCATGAGTTAGAAAAGGTTGGTAGTCATTTTATTTGCCCTTAAAATTGATCTTTTTTCATTCATAATCAAAGGAGAATATCAAAAACCTAAATTTGGCCAAACCCTAGTCTTCATGGCGATCAAATATTTAACCTTATAGGGAAATAATTACCAATTGGAGAGTTTTTATTAGCATAAATACACTCAATACAAGCTAAGCCTCCTCCTAAGCTTTGAAAGCATTCCTAGACTTACTTCATTTTCCCCTCATTTGCTAAAATATGCCCTCACCATCACTCATTTGTCCTCCCTAGACCTGAATCTCTACCAAGCTAAAAACCATTTTGTTCAAGGATATAATCAACCACCATGTCCGAAGAAGATATCAGTACCAGTAGTGATGAAGGCGAGAGGCCTATCAAGCCAAGACACAAGGGAGGAAGAAATAATAGGTTTGAGCCTTTTGATACCATTCAAAACACCTCTTCTCCCATGATCCTTGCATTTTTTCAAGATGTTGGATGCTATCAGTTCTGTGAGAGGGTTAAACAGGTCCAAAACCACTTAGTTTTGACTAGGTTGTTCATTCGTAGCCTACAAAACCATTAGGTCAACCTAGCAGGAGTAAATTTTGAACTATCATCTAAATTCATTGCTAAAGCCACAGGAATACCAGATATTGGTGTGAGATGGTTGAAATAGAAGAAATTGGCCTTAATATACTGTTACACAACATTTTTTTAGTGTCCCTACAATCCCTATCTCACCCATTGGAGGGTCATTTCTATGACCAATAAGCAGTGTCATGCCTGGAAAAAACCATCACTGCATTCCTTTGCATGAGAGTAACATTCCTCTTGTTGACAATTCCCTGAGCAGCACTGTAAAAACCTTTTTTTTTTCCTTGGCGCGAGAAGCCAGTTACACTCCCGCGATGAGCTGGAAAATTAACACTGAGCTCGTGCCAATTGGCACTCTGTCCCAGTTAAGCGCCTGTGCCAAGATGTTTATGGAATGTTTTTTAAAAATAGAAGCGAAGGTTCTATCCCAACCACCTCGAGGATGAGTCATTGGGAGTGGTTGAACTGAAACAACCACAGACTCCCTCCTTTAGTTAGTAGTTTCCACCTCCCTTGGAACTCTCCTAAAGAATAGGACTCCCTCCCACCTTTGTAGGGATCCCAACCTCCTCCTTTTCCTCTATAAAAGAAACTCTCTCTCTTAGTACAAACTAGTTGAATAGCTGAATAGCTGAATAGCTGAATGGCTATATAGTTGAACTTGGAGAGCTGACACTATAGTTGAATCACTAGAGAAGATAGATAGAAGGAATCATGTTGAGGAGAGCTTGAATTCATGTCCTCATTCCGTCTGAATCCATTGACAGGTACTGAGACGCGCTTCGGTTGAACCCCGCTGGAGGAGACTACGACATCAAAGCATCAGTTGTACCTCTTCCTTATACTTATATATACATGAATACTGTTTGGTTCCACTATTGTGTTATGATGTTTTTGTAATGTGATAACTTTAGCCATCTTTGACTGGTTAATAGTTGTGAGTGAAACTATGATGTCGTATGTTTTTCTCGTTTCTTGTTTCATGTGCAGGTATCCAGGCGTAACAACGAATGGATTGTGATTTTCCAAGACAGGAGTGAGAGGCTACTATTCATTCTGCAACGACAACAACATTGGATTCCAGGTAGGTCGATCCACCATGTCTCTTGTTCATTCATTAACTAGGAAGCAACACTTTAGCATGTCCATTTGTTTTTAGACCCACCCTAGGGCTAGACCTATCATCTTTCTCCACAGAGAGGATTTACATACGTAACAAATTGGCGACTCCACTGGGGATCAGTGCGATTTTTTTGTTCCTTCCTGTTGGGTCAGTTTCAATTATCGATTTCATTTTCTGTATTTTTCTGGTTTTTTTACTTAATTTCCATCCTCTGTTCAGCTCCGGAGTGTCAAGCTTGTCCTCTGCTCATTAAGTTTTGGTTTTTCCTCTTTTTCCCATAGGTATCTAGCTTGGCGTGGTTTTTGTCTGAATAGTCACGTCGATTGGCATAGGTTTCTCTCTTTTCACTCTCGCCAACCCTTGTATGGTGCGGATTACAGCCTTACAGTTGCACCAACCCCTGTAGGTTTTGGTTTGACCTCCTTAATGAGTCTTTTGGTCAATTGTGCTTTCTTCTAGGTTATTTTCTGGTTGTGATATAGCCTTTGGAACTATGTTGACTACTGTAGGCTTCTTTCTTTCAGTTGTTTGTCCATTTTCTTGTTAGTGTCATTTAAAGGCCTTAGGGTTTCTAAGTGTTCTTGTACATTGAGCCTTCTATTTGAAATGAAAATCTCTTTGATTGTCGTCAGCCTTGTTTCATTTTGCACCTTCAGACTGAGTTCTCCTCAATCCTTTTGATTGTTTTGGTTGAATGGTATTTTCGTTTCATCGATTGATATTTCCCCTTAGTGCTCCAGGCATCGATTGCATTACTTTTTTTGGGTCGATTTGGGAAATTCTCTCTATTTGATCTAAATTTTGTTGCATTAGTGGTCTAGGCTAGAGAGGTGTTCCGGCGTCTTAAAACCTAGTAGCTATCACTCACTTGTTGGCTTCAGATTGCGCTAGTACGGACTTGTGCTCCCTGTACCGTCGCGTATATAAAGGGAGACCCCTCTAGGTTGCAATCATTTTATCCATAGGAAGCCGAGTCTACTGCCTTGTAACCATGATACACCGAACACAACATTCGAGGAGACTACCTGCATGTATGTCAAGTCCTTGGTCATTTATGTTTCATTTGATCACCGAGGTGTATATGGCAGTTCACGGAAACCTGGTACACCCTCTTGATTAGAATTCCTGAGAAGTCATTTCGATCTTTTCGTGACTCTTTAAACAAGAGAAGAGATCATCAAGCACTTGTCCTTTCACGCTCATTTCAAATTGAAAGTGACTGGAGTCATCTTTTTCATATTTCTCAACTCTTAAAACATGAAACAATGAATTTTGGTTTCATTGTTATGAAATTAATCACCTATGATCACACACCCATTAAAAGTTTCATGCTTGGCCTGATTGATTTCTTTGGGTCTTGTTTTGGCACCTTTGATTGGTTCTCTCTTTTCCTTCCTGTTCTAATATACAGTCAAAGTGGTGGAACATCCAGTTTCGGTGTCCTCACTACCTCCTAGTGGTGGTTATTTTCCAGACATTTCTTTTGAAACTCCTCAATCCACTAGGTCTGTCGAGTTCTTGCAGCCTATTATTCCATCTGTCCAACCCCTTGCTACTCGATCTCCGCTTGACGAGCCAGTTGAATTCAATTGGCCTCCTTCAAGTGCTTGGTCTGGTTTTGGGGAAGATGGATAATTTCCTCCTCTTACGTCAGGATCGCCCTTTTTTGCTGTTGTGATACCTCCTAGTCCCCATAGTCTTTTCAAATATATTACATTGGACTTAGATATGGATTCCTCTAGTCCTATTGGCAGTGAAGGAATTCCTATTTCTATAGGAGAATATCAACTCTTTCCTGAATATCTCTCTCGTGCCTCCATCCAATCTTCACCACCGTCGGCCTCACTTTCGCTTGGATATAGATCCTTGAGTCAGATTATATCTGGTGTTGCCTCCATTGCGCAATCCAATACAGTAACTCCTCCTCAGAGTTTGGTCCTACCTTTGTTGGGGTTATAACCTTCGACTCTTAGTTCGTTGGTTACTATCACATATGTTCCAGTTCAACCAATGGTTTGTGTGGCTTCTAGTTCAGTTTCCACTCCTCCTATGATTCCTGGTAGTCTTACTTTTGAAGAATATTTGTTGGTTTTTCAGCAGCAGAGTTCTCAGGGTTCTCAATAGTCTCAGGCTCCTGCTAATCCTTGATTCCATCACTATGATGCTGTTGGTAATCCCGCATATATTTATCCTCGCCATTATGATGTGTATGGTAATCTAGTATATTTGCGTCCTATTGATCCTTATCATATTGTTTATGATCCTTATCAGATTGTTACTCATCTAGGACCTACTCTTCTTGTGCAACCCTCTGGCTTCCAAGGAAAACCCTCATCGGGACAACCTTTAGCTCAGCAAGGCCCTGCATCTGGTCCACAGAGAAAACCATACAATCCACAAGGCCAACCTTCACAAGGTCAGCCTTTGGCCCCACATGGACAACCCTTCGGTATTTTGGGACAACATTGGAATCTACCAGGATCATCATTTGGTCCTGGGGGGAAACATTATCCATCACACGGACAACCTGTCGCACCTCAATCACAACCACATGTTCAGTATGGCCCAAATTTTGCGCAACTAGGACAACCCTTTGGTCCTTCTCCGGGTCAACCTGGTTATCAGGGACAACCTGAGCTATCACAACCATCAGGCCAACCTTTCCCACAAGGACAACTTGCTGGTCCCCAACAACAGTTTCAACAGCTGGTTCAACCATCTCAACAGCCATTTCAACCTATCCAACAGTAGATTCCTTCGGTTCCATAGCCGGTTCTACCTATTTACCCTACTCAGCAGCCTGCTCAACCAGCTCCACAAGGTCAACCTGGTCAATCAAAAGGCACTTACTACCCTCAAGTTTCATATCAACCGGTATATAATGCGCCTCAGATTCCTTACCCTCAAAATCCACCTTTGTATCATCAACCTCAAAGCCATTCTTACATTCCACAACAGAATCCTTATACCGCTCAGCGCGGACCTCCGTGGTCTACTTCGACTCCATATCCTGGTCCTCAATCCCAGTATCAACCAAATTATCCTAATTCTAATCCCTATGATCTGAATCTTTCAGGACAGAATGTATGGGGAAAGAATCCCACTCATACTGGGTGGAATGTACACACGGGTCCTTATCAAAGACCTCCGATGACTTTTATTACTCAATTACCATTTCTTGCTACGTTGGAATTACCTGATGTGTCAAAATTGACAAATGATCCCATTCTTCATAATCCATATTGGCCTCCAGTTCCGAACAATATTCTTGGTGATTATCCTAAATTTAAGGGTAAACTTGGTGAAGACCCCGAAACGCATGTTATGACTTACCACTTGTGGTGTTCCTCTAACTCTTGGGTTGACGATTCTATTCAGCTTCGTCTTTTCTAGCGTACTCTTACTGGTGCCGCTACAAAGTGGTACATTGAGTTGTCTCGTGGAGTTTTTCAAGATTTCAATTCCTTAGCTATGGCATTCCTTATACATTTCTAGTTGCCAGTTCGCTATGAGACTGGGACGCACCTCCTCACTTCATTAAAGCAGGACCGAGCTACTCATATCTTGGATCATATTCATGAGTGGAGGCGACGTCGTCGCATGATCAAATTTGAAATTCCTGATCAGCTTCTAACTCATTGGTTCACTACCTCCTTTGTCAATTATATCGCTAAATACATAGCTATGGGGGCCTCCGTAACCGAGGAACAAACCATTGCTTACACCTAGTACCACGATCTTGTGTACTCTCACTTCAATGCTTTATATGATATCTTTCCTGATTCTCCTTGACCTAGAAATTTTAAACCTCCAACGACTCCATCCATTGATGGTATTATTGGTTTCGTATCTCAAACTCCTCAAAAATCTCTGTCTAATTCTAGGAAGAAGAATTCTACTTCTTCCAATAATGTTTCTTCGCAACTAAATCTGAATTCTGGAAAATCCACAGAAGTGAATGTCTTTCAAGCCAATCCTACGGATAACGCTTCTAAAGGTAAGGCCAAAGTCAATACCCCGAAACAGGATTCGTCAAAACCTCATTCTACTGATAGTTCTCAACGCAAACCAAAATATCCTTGTTTTATTTGTGACGAAGAGCACTTCACCAAAGACTGTCCTCGGCGGTCCGAAGTGAGCCGATTGCTCAAAGGAACTCAAGGAGCTCCAGATGTTCTTAAATAACTTTTTTCTACTCAGCAAGCCCAGATGGTAGAGAAACCTCAGCCCTCTACCCCATTTGGTTCTCAGGTTTTTATGATGAATGGTTCTGCACCCGTTTCTATTACTACCCGATCGAAAGATTATTCTGGTTCACGTTAGGAAACTGAAAAGGAGATCGCTGATGGTCCTCCTCCTCCACCTATTTCTGGCCCTCTTGAGATTTAAAAGCCTAATACTGAATCCGTTATATGACCACCTTCCAAAGGTGTGCTCTGCAAGTCTTCGTACAATCCTAACGCCCGTGCTGCTCAGCATTATAGTATTTTTGAGGATTTGGCTCAGGCGCCATCTGCAATGTCTACATTAGAAGTACTTCAAAGTTTTCCATCATAACGAAAAGAGTTGTTATCTGCGATAGGTGGGGTTGATCCTACCGATACTAGCTTGCTTGCTTTTGATTTATATAATTTGGTCCCGCGACTCCCACACCAAATTGCGCTCATCATTCAAGTTGGTATACATGGTTTGAACATTCACCAGGCAGTCATGGATGAGAGTGCATCTACCTATGTTATGTCATCTACTTATTGGAAAGCCATTGGTTTTCCAACTCTCACCTTGTCACCCAATTCCCTTGAAGCAATTGATGGAAGAGAATCTAAACCTCTTGGTGTTCTCGCAAGTTTACCGATCACATTAGAAGGGAAGACAATCAATGTTAAAGTTGAAGTCGTTGATGCTAAGCTCAATTATAATCTTCTCCTTGGTCATAGTTGGACTCATGAAATGTTATGTGTTCCTTCCACTCTCTTTCCTATTTTGAAATTCCCGCACAAAGGAAATATTATTACTTTCGATCAATTGTCTTTTTTCACTTCTTCTTCCGAGAACAACGTTCTGTATGTGGATAAGATTCCTACTCCCTACGAGAGCGTAGGGCCAGGAATTTTCAAGGATCCTTCCTTCATGGATATTTTTCCTCTTCCACCACCAAATGTTGTTCAGGTCTGTTATTGCCTAAATCTACCTCAGGATGAAGGAAGGCAGAGTTCAGGGTAACATCAAACCACGCTCAGTCTGGTAGCTAGCCCTACCAGAACAGGAGAGGGATCTCTCCGGGTCAATCTCAGTGAAAAGTAATCAATAGGGCTTGAGATGACTGAAATGAAAGCTAATTTTAGGCTAGGTATATAAGTGAAGGATTTTTATTGTGTTTTTGGGGTTTTTTTTGTTGGATCAAGAGAAAGGCAGTTTTGGGTACGGGGATTAGGCCTAGTTTTTGCAGAGTTCTGATTGGGGTAGGGAAGGCAATATTTTTTATGCTTCAGATTGAGTGAATGGATGGATTAGACCGGCGAGGATCTGAAGAGGGAAATAGGGTCTCAATATTCCTCCTCAAACAGATGAAAACATGAAAAACTAAACAAAAATGAAGGCAGAGCAAAGCGGACCAATGAATTCTACTTTTATAACTTGTTTGTTCAGTTTAATAAGAAAAGAGAATGAAAATGGTACACATAAACATCAGTGAGCTTACAGATACATATAGGAAAACACCATCAAAACACAAAGCCACAAGGATCCCAAAGAGGGCTGCAAACCTTGGTTTTTTCCTTTGCCAAAATTGCAGAATGAAATGTACAATGAAGTGCTAGCAATCCCAAATGTCCAACCCTGAAAATGACTGATAAAGTACATCATATAGACAAGCCTAACCTATTCCCATGCCTCTACGGTTCGAGCTCATCATTATAGGAGTTGTTTCAACCATATCTAAACTAGGAACTAGAAAATAGGCCATGAAACAACTTGCCTCTATATGCTAGGAAACTGATCCATTCACTAACATTTCACCTTTTGGTGAATGAATCTTCTAGAACAAGTAAAAATGTGCCAAAATTACATCATGGTTATGAAATTACATCAAGATAGATCAAAAGTTACATGAAAAAGTGAAACTGGCCAAAACTAGGCGAAATTCTGAGATGTGGAGTGAAAAATAGGCCAAAATCCTCTATGCGCCGCGCCCAAAATCTCTATGTGTAGCACAAGTTTGGAGTTGATTTTGAGGCACTTCCTGAATTCAAAATTGGGCTCATGATAGCTCGTTGGAAAGCCCTGCCTGTCTAATTTCCAACCCAAGTAGAATTTCTGGATTTTCTGTCCATTTTCCCCTCCAAAAGTTCAATCTCTCATCACTTCTTCCTGTGGGTGCAAAAGGTGGCAGAAAGGCCAATTTTAGGGTGTTTTTGACCCTTTAGGCAACCCAGAACTTGATGAAATTCTTAGGCCATTCCTGAGCATGCATAAATTTTCATAAAAAATCCAGAAATACTAAGTTTTTCTCCAAAGGATCTCCCAATCGTAAGCACGTGCCAAGTGGCACTACGCGTCGGGCAAAAACACCTGTTTTGTGACCAAAAAATTCAAAATTGACAATATTTTTTTCCAAATTTCTTGAAATTTGGGCTGAAGGTCCCTCATGAAGTACTATGCTCAGCCAAAGAAGCTTTGGCCAAAATTTGGAGCCTATCATTTTTCTCAAAGGCCCTCCCCGGTGCATGCGTAAAATGAAAGGTAAATCATTTGTCTTGGCCATATGATGTGTCGATGTCTCACCACAGAAATTGTAGGTGCCATGTTTAAGTATATGTTGATTTGTATGAGAGATGCATAAAACACAACTGGTGCCTTTGTCTTGATTTCACATGTGCCAAACAGAAGGGACCTGTGTTAAGTGAGGATACTTGGCCTGTCAAGTGATACTATTTTAAAATTTAACAAACCAGACAAGGGACAACCACCGACTATCGGGGGAGACTTGGTCCGGGAACTTTTAAGGCAAGGAACAGAAAATGAGAATGAGGTATCGCTCACTTTAGGATAGTATAGTTGGAATGAACAGGAGATGGAGGGGACAGGCTGAACAGGCCCAGACAGAACACTCATATGTAAGAGGATAGTGTATTGATGAAATAACAATGATGGGAGAGAAACAACAAGGGGGGAATGGAATATGTGGCACAAAACTGTTTTAAAACACCAATTTCAAACCCTAAGAGAGCACTTCTTAACCAATGATAGAGTTTAAGTTTTTGGCATACAAACCCTTATATTCCCCTTTCAAACAACACCAAACATTTTTTAATGGTAATTACAAGATCATTTGAACTTACACGGAGCAAATGAGACCGAGAAATTTAGAATTTGCTGGAGGCAATGACAAAATTTGGATGTCGGCCCTGTGCGCCGCGACAGAGACCCAGTGTGCCGCGAAAGAGGCCCAGTGTGCCGTGACATTTATGTACGTCGCGCCAGTTCAGAATTTCACAGTGAGAAACTACCCTGTGCGCCGCGTTTGGCTTATGCGCTACGCGCAACGCCCAGTGCGCCGCGACCAACACTTCACCATAGTTTCAGCCTTTCAAGCCCTGATTTCGCCCTCCATGATTTTCTTCGGCTTCTTTGATGATTCTGGCGTGCAAATGAATTTTTTGAATATGAAAATATCTTATATACACAACGGACTTTGATTTTTCTTTTGACAAACCCACTTTGTAATGTTGCAGACTTTGGCACTTTTCAAAAGAGCTCTGTTTTGCTTCCTTTTTTCTTTTGGAATGAATGATGAGATTTTGCACACTAAACCACCATAAATTCTGAGAAAAAATCTTCACTTGCAATGGAAAAACTCTTATCTTACTTGCACACCACAGATTTTTGCACATTTGGAAATTTTGGAGAAAAATGGCAACATTTTGATGTTTCAGCCCAATGCGTCGCACAAGCAACCCAATGCGTAGCACCTTTTTGCAAGAGGCTTTTGGAGACCTTCCCGGTCTCAAAATTGGGCACAGGATAGCTCTTTGTAAATATTATTAAGTCCACTTTCTAACCCAACTGGAATGTTTCAATTTGGAGTTCATTTTCCATGTCAAAAATCAAATCTCCCAAGACTGGTCAAAATGAGCAAAATGAGGCTGCCTCAAAGCAGAGTGCTGTTGCAGTCAACTTTTGAAGGTCTTAGTCAACTCCAAAGTGAGCTCATGATAGATCATTGGAAATCTATTTATGTCTAGTTATCATTTGACTCATCAAGAAAGTCATTTTTCCAACCAAGCTAAGAGAAATATTGATTTTCCCAAGGTCACTTCAGAGGTGCATCAATTCTCCTGAGGAAACGGTATTTTTGACATTTCTCTAAAAAAATGACACCTGTGTAAACATGGAAGGAGGTTTTTCTTCCTTGGCCTATTATGGACAAAATCCTCTCTCCGTTTTCCCAAATTCATCTTTTATTGCTCATAAACATCATTTGAGTGAAACCTATGTCGATGTGTGGAACAAGGGATTTGTCGAAATGAAGCGAAATGAAGGGGATAAGGGGCTTATAAATTCTTGATAAAATTTTGGGTAGTAGGGAGGGATGTTATGAAGTAGGTGAAAGTGGAATTTTAGAGATTGAGTGAGGGGAAGGGATCCAAAAGGGAAAAACATAGGCCTAGCCTAGAAAATTGCCAAGCTGTAGCAAGAAACTAGGGTTTGTGCAAAAGTGAGGAATTTGGGGGATCTCAGTGATGGGAAATGTTTAATAAAGTACATTAAGGATAGGGGAAAATTTATGAACATCAGGATACAAGTTTTGCTGATGATTTGACCATCCATGAGAAATTACCTCCAAAACCCTAGGAGAGGGAAATGAACCTTACCTAGGCACAATTGAAGCATGAAAAAGGTGTAAAATGACCCTTTTGGATCTGGAATGATGATGAAAGCCCTCTAAATTATGGTACACTCAGCTGAATGGTGACATGGACCGACATTTGGACAACTCTGGAAGGAGTGAAAGCAAACCCTAGACCTAATACTTAGTGACCAAATTTTGCTTTAAGGCTCACTGAAATGACAAAATTTGACCTTGACACCTTAAAATCACTTTGTAAGAGCATGTTTGATCACTGGAGGAAGCCTGCAAAGACTGACACTAACATTGGCTCCAATGGGGATGGTAGCTCCTTGGAGGTGCCAAGAACGACAGATCTTTGGGAGAGCAGACCAGTGCCTTATCCATTGGGCAATGGAGTCAATAACTGCAAACCCAAAAAAACTCATACCAATCCAAAAACATGTACATACTGCAACCTGTACATAAACAAATACTGAAAACTGAAATGTTGCCTTTGGCAGCTTATTTATTTACAAATCTCCCCTACTTTGTTGCAAAACCAATAGATTAAGTAACGCTGTAATGCCATATCAACCAATCAAGTAATTGTGACAAGGATGCTACTTGAAAGTGCTTCAACCAGGGAAAAAATGTAAATACTGACAGCCATACATGCACATAACAAGTCTGTTTATGTAAAAGACAATTTGATCTATCATTCAAACTGAAAAACATTTCCATGTACGTTGCAATAGGATCGAAAAAACCAGACTCTATTTGTTGCCCCAACTCCTCAATACATGCTTCCAGCTACAAACTGTCAATGCAAACATCTATGGGAAGCCCTATTGTTTCTTGATTTGAAGGAGGGAGAGTTTCCAAGAACTTTTTGGGATCTCGGAATTCATATGATTGGATCTGATCATTCAAATACTGAATCTCCTTCTCAAAATTTTCAAAAACTAACTCAAAGAAACCAGTTTTAGCTTCAGGAGGAAACTTCAGAGATCTCAAAAATTGAAGAACGGAAATGAAAAATACTTCATCAGTTTCAATATCCACTAACTGATCTCTAACTTCTTTTAAAACTTCACGAAGTGCAGGGTCTGCCACATACCCTACCATTGCATGAATGGATCAGTGAGCACTGGGATCTCTGGATTGAGTTGGATTCGCCAGGTGAATGTTTCAGCCTTCATATGTCTGATCATTTTCCACCATCAACAATCAGATCTAAACTTGATACACGTATTGGGGCAACTTGCAAGTCAGATGTTACGTTTACAAACTAGACCGGAGATTGACTGAAGCAACGTTTATCTACTTTCGCTAATGCAAAGCAAGAGCGTTTTGAAGGCTATCTGGCATAACTTCAGGCTCCGTCTGTAGCTTATAAAAAAAATAACACTAACAAGAAAACCATTTTCTTCCCCAGTATGGTCGCCACTATGTTAATGCCTAAATCTACCTCAGGATGAAGGAAGGCAGAGTTCAGGGTAACATCAAACCACGCTTAGTCTGGTAGCTAGCCCTACCAGAACAGGAGAGGGCTCTCTCCAGGTCAATCTCAGCGAAAAGTAATCAATAGGGCTTGAGATGGCTGAAATGAAAGCTAATTTTAGGCTAGGTATATAAGTGAAGGATTTTGATTGTGTTTTTGGGGTTTTTTTTGTTGGATCAAGAGAAAGGCAGTTTTGGGTGCAGGGATTAGGCCTAGTTTTTGCAGAGTTCTGATTGGGGCAGGAAAGGAAATATTTTTGATGCTTCAGATTGAGTGAATGGATGGATTATACTAGCGAGGATCTGAAGAGGGAAAGAGGGTCTCAATATTCCTCCTCAAACAGATGAAAACATGAAAAACTAAACAAAAATGAAGGCAGAGCAAAGCGGACCAATGAATTCTACCTTTATAACTTGTTTGTTTAGTTTAATAAGAAAAGAGAATGAAAATGGTACACATAAAAATCAGTGAACTTATAGATACATAGAGGAAAACACCATCAAAACACAGAGCCAAAAGGATCCCAAAGAGGGCTGCAAACCCTGGTCTTTTCCTTTGCCAAAATTGCAGAATGAAATGTACAATGAAGTGCTAGCAATCCCAAATGTCCAACCCTGAAAATGACTGAGAAAGTACATCATATATACAAGCCTAACCTATTCCCATGCCTCTAGGGGTTGAGCTCATCATTCTAGGAGCTGTTTCAACCATATCTAAACTAGGAACTACAAAATAGGCCATGAAACAACTTGCCTCTATATGCTAGGAAACTGATCCATTCACTCACATTTCACCTTTTGGTGAATGAATCTTCTAGAAAAAGTAAAAATGTGCCAAAATTACATCATGGTTATGAAATTACATCAAGGTGAAAGATCAAAATTTATATGAAAAAGTGAAACTGGCCAAAACTAAAGGGAAATTTGAGTCAGGAATGAAAAGAGGGCCAAAATCCTCTATGCGCCGCGCCCAAAATCTCTATGTGTAGCACAAGTTTGGAGCTGATTTTGAGGCACTTCCTGAAATCCAAATTGGGCTCATGATAGCTCGTTGGAAAGCCCTGCCTGTCTAATTTCCAAAACAAGTATAATTTCTGGATTTTGTGTCCATTTTCTCCTCCAAAATTTCAATCTCCCATCACTGCTTCCTGTGGGTGAAAAAGGTGGAAAAAAGGCCAATTTTAGGGTGTTTTTGACCCTTTAGGCAACCCAGAACTTGATGAAATTCTTAGGCCATTCCTGAGCATGCAAAAATTTTCATAAAAAATCTAGAAATACCAATTTTTTCTCCAGAGGATCTCCCAATCGTAAGCGTGCGCCAAGTGGCGCTACGCGTCGGGCAGAAAAACTTGTTTTGTGACCAAAAAATTCAAAATTGACAAAAAAAATTTCCAAATTTCTTGAAATTTGGGCTGAAGGTCCCTCATCAAGTACTATGCTCAGAAAAAGAAGCTTCAGCCAAAATTTGGAGCCTATCATGTCTTTTTCGACGCTTCAGTGCCCTCCTGGTGCATGCAGTTCAGTGGTGAAATCACTGTCTCGGTCATATGATGTCTCGGTGTCCGTCTCCATGGTGTTTCAAAGTCTATGCCAAGCATATGCTGATTTGTATGAGATGAAAACAAGAATTTTGTGCCTTTTTCTTGATTTCCAAATATGTGCCAAATAGGAAGGGACTGTGGGAAAAAGGGCAGTGAGGATAATGGGGTTTTGTCAAGTGATAATTTTCCTTTTTGAAAATTTAACAAACTTAGGGACAAGGGACAACCACTAACTATTTGGGAGACTTGGTTTGGGAATTTTTACAAATGAAATGGAAAAATGAGAATGATAAGGAATGCAATGACTTTAGGGATAGTGATAGTGGGACTTAGGAATGAGTGACTTGGGATATGAGGGAATAGGGCTTTAGGAGTGAATGACTCTTAGATATGTAAGAGGATAGTGTATTGATGAAATAACAATGATGGGAGAGAAACAACAAGGGGGGAATGGAATATGTGGCACAAAACTGTTTTAAAACACCAATTTCAAACCCTAAGAGAGCACTTCTTAACCAATGATAGAGTTTAAGTTTTTGGCATACAAAATCTTATATTCCCCTTTCAAACAACACCAAACATTGTTTAATGGTAATTACAAGATCATTTGAACTTACACGGAGCAAATGAGACCGAGAAATTTAGAATTTGCTGGAGGCAATGAAAAAATTTGGATGCCGGCCCTGTGCGCCGCGACAGTTATGTGCGCTGCACCAGTTCAGAATTTCACAGTGAGAAACTGCCTTGTGCGCCTCATTTGGATTATGCACCGCGCGCAACGCCCAGTGTGCCGCAACCAACACTTCACCATAGTTTCGGCCTTTCAAACTGTGATTTTGCCCTCCATGATTTTCTTCGGCTTCTTTGATGATTCTGGTGTGCAAATGAATTTGTTGAATATGAAAATATCTTATATACACAAAGGACTTTGATTTTTCTTTTGAAAAACCCACTTTCTATTGTTGCAGACTTTGGCATTTTTCAAAAGAGCTTTGTTTTTCTTCCTTTTTTCTTTTGGACTGAATGATGAGATTTTGCACACTAAACCACCTTAAATTCTGAGAAAAACTCTTCACTTGCAATGGAAAAACTCTTAGCTTACTTTCACACCATAGATTTGAGCACATTTGGAAATTTTTTAGAAAAATGGCAACATTTTGATGTTTCAGCCCAATGCGTCGCACAAGCAACCCAATGCGCAGCGCCTTTTTCCAAGAGGCTTTTGGAGACCTTCCTGTTGTTCAAATTGGGCACCAGATAGCTCGTTGGAAAGCTTATTGAGTCCAATTTCCAACCCAACTTAAATATTTTAATTTGGAGTTCATTTTCCTTGCCAAAAAGAAAATCTCCGAAGACTGGTTAAAATGAGCAAAATGAGGCTGCCTCAAGGCAGAGTGTTGTTGAAGTCAACTTTGGAAGGTCTTCTTCAACTCCAAATTGAGCTCATGATAGCTCATTGTAAATATATTTGTGTCTAGGTATCATTTGACTCATCAAGCAAGTAATTTGGCCAACCAAGCTAGGAGAAATCGTGATTTTCCCAAGGTCACTTCAGAGGTGCATCAATTCTCCTGAGGCAACAGTATTTGTGACATTTATCTAAAACCATGACACCTATGTAAAAAGTGAAGGATTTTTTTCTTCCTTGGCCTATTTTGGACAAAAACCTCTCTTAGTTTTTCCAAATCCATCTTTTATTGCTCAGAAACATCATTTGAGTGAAACCTATCCCGATGTGTGGAACAAGGGATTTGTCGAAATGAAGCGAAATGAAGGGGATAAGGGGCTTCTAAATTCTTGAGAAAATTTTGGGAAGTAGGGAGGGATGTTAGGAAGCAGGTGAAAGTAGAATTTCAGAGATTGAGTGAGGGGAAGGGGTCCAAAAGGGAAAAACACAGGTCTATCCTAGAAAATTGCCAAGTTGTAGCAAGAAACTAGGGTTTGTGCAAAAATGAGGAATTTGGGGGATCTCAGTAATGGGAAGTGTTTAATAAAGTACATTAAGGATAGGGGAAAATGTATGAACATCAGGATACAAGATTTGCTGATGATTTGACCATCCATGAGAAATTACCTCCAAAACCCTAGGAGAGGGAAATGAACCTTACCTAGGCACAACTGAAGCATGAACAAGGTGTAAAATGACCCTTTGGGATCTGGAATGATGATGACAACCCTATAAATGATGGTACACTCAGCTGAATGGTGACATGGACCAACATTTGGACAACTCTGGAAGGAGTGAAAGCAAACCCTAGACCTAATACTTAGTGACCAAATTTTGCTTGAAGGCTCACTGAAATGACAAAATTTGACCTTGACACCTTAAAATCACTTTGTAAGAGCATGTTTGATCACTGGAGGAAGGCTGCAAAGATTGACACTAACAAGGTCAACATGATTTCTTGCACCGATGACCCATGGGTTATCCCTTCCCCTGAACAGATCGATTCTTTCGAATATTTGTTTCCATTAAGTCTGATTGAAATTGATTATTGTGAACTCATTGCCGCATCGAATACTCCATCCCCTGATTCTACTCCTTCGAGCATGTATCTTGACATTTATTCTCAATCCTCTTGGCTTGGTAATTTTGATTCACCTGATCCTTTGAAGGAATTTTTTTCCTCATATGAGGCCATCGTGGAAACCACGTCTCTCGAAGAGCCACCGTGGGACGATAATCATCATCGTTCCTCGTTTATCCCAAGTCTCGGGGCCATGTCTACTTGTATTGAGCATTTTTCTTCTCAGGTTTCCTCTCCTCTGATTCAAATGCCTGTTCAGATTCATGAAGTTTTTTCGGAAGTTAACTTGAGTAAAATTGCATAAACAATGCCTATTGACATTTCTGTTAAACCAAGAATTGTCGATAACATCCATATCGGGGTCACTTGTTCTTCTGATGAAGTACAAGTCTATACTAACCTTTTTCGCGAATTACATGATATCTTTGCATGGTCCTGCGAAGAAATTCTCAGCATTGATCCTAGCATTGTGGTACATGCAATTCCTACTTACCCTGGTTCGAAACCTATTCGCCAGCGTCTTCGTCCGGTTCATCCTCGGAAAGCTACTGCCATTAAAGATGAAGTGGAAAATCTTCTCAAAGTTGGTTTCATTTATCTGATTCCCTTGACAAAGTGGGTCTATAATATTGTTCTTGTAGATAAGAAACAGGGCACTATTGGTTTTTGTGTTGACTATCGTGATATCAATAGAGCTTTTATTAAGGATAATTATCCTACTCCCTTCATCGACTAGATCATTGACAACTATGATAGAAGTGATATTTTTTCCCTTATGGACGATTTTTCTGGTTACAATCAAATAAACATTCCCCCGACTAATCAACACAAGACTGCCTTCATATGTACTTGGGGTACCTTTGCATATAAGAATCTTCCTTTTGGTTTAAAGAATGTTGGGGCCACATTTCATCACACTATATCCTATGCCTTTCATGATATTCGTCACATCATGCAGCCTTATCTGGATGATCTTCCAGCTCATTCGGCTAAGCATAGTGATCACCCTGACCATATTCGTTAGATTTTTCTTCATTGTAGACACTATAACATTCAGCTTAATCCACATAATTGTGTCTTCTGCGTTGAGTCCAGTAGACTCTTAGGGTTTATCGTGTCTCAAGATCGTATTCGTCTCAATCCTCTCAAATTTGAGACTATTATTAATCTCCCCTCTCCTTCCTCATTGCACTAGCTGCGGAGTTTACAAGGGAAAGCTAATTTTTTACGTCTTTTTATACCTAACTATGCCAAAGTAGCTAAAGGATTCACACGATTGTTGAAGCAGGATGTTCCTTTCTGTTGGGATGAAATCGCTCAGAAATATTTTGATACGTTGAAGACATTTCTTGTCAATGCTCCTTTAGTCTGCCCTCCAAATTATCATCATGATTTTTTCCTTTATTTGGCTACCGTTTTCAGCACAATTGCGATGATTTTGGCACAAGATGATGATGACAGTCATGAGCATGTTATCTATTACTTGTCTCATAACCTTCTTGACCCAGAAACTCGCTATGCTCACATCGAGAAGTTAATGTTAGTTGCAGTTCAAGCAGTCCAACATTTTCATCATTATATTCTCTTGCGCACAGTGACAATGATTTTTGATTACAACCCCATGACTTACATCTTGTCTCGACAATTGCTGGGGGGGGAAATACTCTAAATGGATTGTTATCCTCCAAGAGTTTGATTTGGAATTTACTGCTGCCAAGTCTAAGAACTCATTAGTTTTCGCTGATTTTCTTTTTTGTCTCCCTTCCAACTCCGCTCCTTTTCATTTTGAGGAATCCATTCCAGAAGATTTTCTTTTCTTGCTTAGCACCCTCGATATGTGGTACGGTGATATCATATTTTATCTCTAGACTTTGTCTTTTATATCTGAGTTGACGAAGGATGCTCGTCGATGCATTTTCCATCAGTCGCAACCTTATCATATAGTCGGGGATACCCTCTATCGTGTCGGGGTAGATTCCATTCTCCGTCGGTGTTAAAGCCTTGAGGAAGCTGAGAAATTTCTCAATGACTATCATAGTGGCGCCTGCGGTGGTCACATGTCTGGTTATGCTACTACTCAAAAAATCCTTCGTGCTGGTTATTTTTGGCCCTCTATTTTCAAAGACTGCATTGTCACAGTTTGTAAATGCCATGATTTCCATATTTACCAATGCAAGATGCGTGCGCCACTCTTTCCTCTTCATCCTGTCACTACCGTTGGTCCCTTTGCGAAGTGGGGCATCGATTTTATGACGTGTAACACTCACTCGGCTGGAGGGCATGCTTATATTATCGTAGCCGTGGACTACTTCACCAAATGGGCCGAAGCAATGCCTACACTTTCCGCTGACAGTAAGACAGCTGCTCAGTTCATTTTCAATCACATTATTGCTAGGTTTGGTGTCCCACAAGCCATCGTTACCGATCATGGTTCCCATTTTCGGCATTATATGGTGGCGGAGTTGAATTCTAAGTTGGGTCTACGTCACGATAGCTCAATGCCATACTACCCTCAAGCCAATGGCCAAGTTGAGGCTATGAACAAGGTCCTTGTCACTATGCTTCAACGTATGATTGGGATCCATAAATCAAATTGGCATCTCATGTTATTTTCGGCTCTTTAGGCATACCGAACCTTAGTTAAAAATGAAACTAGGTTCACTCCTTTCCAGTTGGTCTATGGCCTGGAAGATACTCACCCAATTGAATGTGAAATACCTTCGCTCAAGTTAGCTATTGAATTAATTCTAAATAATTCACCAGAGGAAGAACGTCTCCTTTATTTGGAAAGGCTGGATGAAACTCACCGCTTTTCTTCTTTGGTTATCGAAGCACAGAAAAAGCGGGTCAAGGCTCATTTTGACCAATCAATTTCCCCTCGTTCTTTCGTTGAAGGAGATCTCATCCTCCTGTATGACCAAGCTCATGATAAGCTGGGGGTAGGTAAATTTCAACCTATGTGGCATGGGCCCTACATCATTAAATGTGTATTGCAAAATGGGGCCTATGAGCTTATTTATTACAAAGGTCATTCTCTTGAACAACTCAAAAATGGGTTGTATCTCAAAAAATATTATGCATGAGTCATCCATGTATAATAGGTGTACATAGGTGTCATTTTCATTTTTTGTACATATTTTGGTTTGATGTGCTTTGTGAGTGTTTTCCTACTTATTGGGTCTTACTTATGGTGCAGATGTCTATTACCCCTTATGTCGGTTTCGCGGATGGTGCTTCCCGAAGTACCAAGAATTTGTCTTCGATAGCCTGGGTAATTTGTGATCCTACTGGTGAGTTGATAGATGTGCAAGGTATTTTTCTAGGACGAGCTAAAAACAATGTCGTTGAATATAGCATTGTTATTGAGCTATGAACTGAAGCAATAAAACTTGGCATACGCACATTGCTTGTAAATCTAGACTCACAGCTTATCATTCTACAACTCAATAGTCATTATTCAGTTAGAAATCCGCACATTCTGAGATTGTATTTACGTATTCGTTTTCTAGCCTAAAAAAATGAATACATTAACTAATACAGTGGCTAACATTGTATTAGATAGACATTTGCATAATTTATAAAATCATCATCACATGTAAAAGATCCATGTAGGAAACCATGTAGGAAAATAGATATATATATGTGTATATATATATATATATATATATATATATATATATATATATATATATATATATATCGCATGTTTGCAGCTTTTTGCATCATAACTTCAAAAAATATATGTGTGTTTTTGTTACATCCTAAGACATCACGTCTTCAAAATAGGCAGAAGAAAATAAAACCTAGTTATCTAATCAGCATGGTGCTCATGATAACATGTTAATGCCTGTATGAGCCGCCTTAGTAAGTGATGAATTTGGATGGGTACCCCTACAGTATGCCTCTAGTAGGTGTGTGGAACATCATCAAAATTTGGATAGCCTAGAACTCCTCGGGTGATTCCCTCTAGATTACGCACTTTCTCATCTTCCTCGCCGCCCTCGCCTTGAGGGTCGAAATCGCGAGGGATTCGCCTCGCTATCGGTGACATACCGGAAGGTATTTCTAGGCCAACATATGCAAAAACATGGATTTAATATTAGAACACACATAGATAAAAAATCATAATACTCATAAAAATTAAAAAAAAAAAAATCTCACCCAAATCTTCATCCCAATCCTCTCCCTCTAGGAGTGGGAGGTCCGAATCATCAGTGAAATCTGTACTAGAGTAGGGCCAGTCCTCCACGATAATCAGTTGTCAGTAGAGCCAATCGAAGAATTTAGGTCTCCAGGACATCTTTTGACTGCCCCCTGCCCTTGGCATCAGAGCTGCCCATCGGGCCATCTGTGGTTCTCTCGCTGGTGGTGCTAGGATTATGACCTCCTGCCGCCGAAATATTGGTAGCCGTTCGAAGAAGAACAAGACCAGAATAGACCCATAAATGAATTTTTTAAACTTTCCCTTCTTGCATTTTGTTAGCTGGTGTTTCATGTTTATTATTACAACCTCTGCTTAGTTGTAGATGATCGATGACAAGCAGTCTACAGTAAGAATCAAATGTGTCTCTGTTGCTTCGTGCGGTGCTTGCGATCCCAAGGCTCGTGTGATGGTATGTAACACTAATCTGAGTGTCAAGTCTGGGATATTCTGGATATCAACTTTCCCACTACCCGATCCTTTCCGTGCTCCTGTACATACCCTGTCTATCACCATGGTCATGTTTTCCATGCAAGGCCGAGTGCCGGTTAGGATTGGTGCTACTCCCCTTCGCGATAATCCTGTTATGAAATAGATGTTAGAGACTTCAATCTCAATTTATTGATCTCGAAGGATGAAATTTTCTTGATTTTCGTCCCATATGCTAATCAGATACTCCAGTAGCTCCGGTTGAGCTCGGAAGCATGGTGTTAGGAAGAAATTTTTTAGTCCACAGTTTCTGAGAGATTCCATGACTCTCTCGTTTTCCATGGCGAGCTCATATTCTTCGCTATGTTCCTGTTCTTTCCATTCTATGACCATTTTGCTACTTTATACCTGCAAATATTGTTACATGGACATTGTTACCCGAAACCCATGCCAACCGCCGTGCCCTAATTTTCACGTTTTCTCCCCCAGAATTCAAAACTGGAAATTGCAGGTAGAAAGTAATGACTCAAAATGAAGGGAAAGGTGTCGACTCTTACTTGGAATTGACGGAATCGAGATTGGATTTTCAGATCATCCGCTATCATCACCGCAAAATCACAATGCTAATGGGTAACTATTGCTCCACAAGAGGTAAAAAGTGAAAAGTAATTATTTTTACCATTTTTGGCATTTTATAACTTTTTCACAACCCTAATTAGGTTTTAAGACATGTTTTTAGATTATTTTATTTTATTATTTCAAAAAATGGGTTTTACACATGTCTCTTGCGCAATAACAGGTTTTCACATGACAGTGGTGAAGTAACGAGTTAATTTTTATACTTTTTCGGACTCGGTAAAAACATGAAAAAGTCACTACTGGATTCATCTTTCAACTCTTTTCTAACTCTAAAATTGAAAACATTGCTGAGATTCTTGTTGTTTTGAACTCGTTAAATGGTTGTGAAATGATATCCACCCAGTATACGTTTAACCCATTTTCGGGCTGGTATGAATTATTTACGAAAAAGGAATACCTTAGCCTATCGCGACTAAGAGGTTTTCGCCAACACAGTTTTCTACCTTTTCAGATCTGCGAGACTACTGACAAAAAGGGATTGTTGGAGTTTTCTTTTCCCCCTTCTTTTCAAACTTTCTAAACATGAAAATATGTTGAGTTATCCCTTTGTCAGACTCGTTAAACACTAATGAAATTGGATTTCGTCACCATGACATTACTCAAGTTCCTCCTTCCTAGGGCTCGTAAATTGTACTAGGATGGATTTGACCGAAGGAAAAAATTACAACATAAGCATATGCTATCCCCTTCGAGCTTGTTTTAAAAAAAAATTGGGGTACTCGCCAAAAATGGTGGGGGAAAAATGGAACCAAGTTTTAGCTATGTTGGTAGTATGTCGCTCTTGAACATGGCACTTGTTTGCATTCGTGTCGGGTTGGGAACATCTCATTTCATCATTTTTGCCTCCATGGATTTGGGTAATCTCTTTTGACCTCTCATCCGCTCTTTTCCACGTCGTCATGACTTCAAATCCTTTGATTTCAAATACTACCAAATCCAGTGTTGTGCTGCTGATATGTTCAAGAGAAGTTTTCCTCGGCGGTTTTTAACCACCCTCTAATTCTCTGTTGGTCCTGATTCAATCTTATCATGTTCCTCTATCTCGCATCAATGACGTGGGAAACATTATGGCCCACCTTCGATAATATCACTTCTTGTTGACTTCAACTCATTATCCAGGAATTCGATCAAGAGACTCTATTATGGTACCTTGGAGCGTGCATGCCTTAATGGCAGGTTTTTCGGATTCAATGCAAGGTCCACATCATTGGCCTTCAATCAAGTGATTCTATGGATGTTCGATGCCATATCACTATTCACATCCTGTAGATTTTACCGGTTGTACCTTGAGAGCCATTTTCATTAATGGTTGTTTCTCTCGTGCCTGTTAACAACTTTCATCATTGGCTGGTAAACAAGTGATTTTCTAGCATGTTCGACTTCAGATCATATATTTGCATGCCTGAAATTGTACTGGTTCGGGTCGAGATGGAGCGCAAGATCCTGGATTTTGTCTGATAAATTCCAGGCTACAGATTTTAGTGGATTATTTTAACTTATTGCATGACTCTTTTGATTGGATGGCTACGACCATACCTAAGTCTATTTGTTGATCCTTACTGTTGGATGGCTAATTCCATACCTCATTTCTTAGTTTTTATATACTCTATATGGACAGCTACGCCCATGCCACATGTTCATGTATCATAAATATCAGTTGTATTTGTAATTGTAGGTTTTCCGACAACGGTGTTTAGTTCGAACACGTTCCCATAAAGCATTTCGCCCCTCCCTCTCCCTCAGACCTCATGCTTTAGGGGGCATCTGTTACACAAAATTTTTTCACTGTCCCTACAATCCCCATCTCTCCCATTGGAGGGTTTTTTCTGTGACCAATAAGCAGTGTCATGCCTGGAAAAAACCATTACTGCATTCCTTTGCATGATAGTAACATTCCGCTTGTTGACAATTCCCTGAGAAAGACTATAGAAACCCTTTTTTTTTCCTTGGCACGAGTAGCCAATTACACTCCTGCGTCGAGCTAGAAAATTAACACTAAGCCTGCGTCAATTGGCGCTTTGTCCCAGTTAAGCGCCCGCGCCAAGTTGTTTATGGAATTTTAAAAAAAATAGAGGTGGAGGTTCTATCCCAACCACCTCAAGGATGAGTCATTAGGAGTGGTTGAACTGAAACAACCATGGACTCCCTCCCTTGGAACTCTGCTAAAGGATAGGACTCCATCCCACCTTTGTAGGGATCCCAACCTCCTCCTTTTCCTCTGTAAAAGAAACTATCTCTCTTAGTACAAACTAGTTGAATAGCTGAATAGCTGAATGGATGAATAGATAAACTTCGAGAGATGACACTATAGTTGAATTACTATAGAAGATAGATAGAAGGAATCACGTTGAGGAGAGCTTGAATTCATGTCCTCATTCCGTCTGAATCCCTCGACAAGTGTTGAGACGCGCTTCGGCTGAACCTCGCTGGAGGAGACTGCGACGTCAAAGCATTGGTTGTATCTCTTCCTTATACTTATATATACATGACTACTATTTGGTTCCACTATTGTGTTATGATGTTTGTGTAATGCGATAATTTTAGCCCTCTTTGACTGGTTAATAGTTGTGAGTGAAACTATGATGTCGTATGTTGTTCTTGTTTCTTGTTACATGTGCAGGTATTCGGGTGTAACAATGAACAGATTGTGATTTTCCAAGACAGGAGCGACAGGCTGCTACTCTTTCTGTAACAACGATAGCATTAGATTCTAGGTAGGTCGATCCACCGTGTCTCTTGTTCATTCATTAACTAGGAATCAAAACTTTAGCGTGTCCATTTGTTTCTAGACCCACCCTAGGGCTAGAGGGATTGTCTCTGTCCACAGAGAGGATTTACCTACATAACAACTACTATGAGCCCTTACTGAAACCTAGTTATCAACAAGGCTGCAAGATTGTTTTCCCCTTATCCCACCTGCTAGAGAGATATGCCCTACTGATGAGGCAGATCATCAAGTACTTCACTTGTGAGGGGAGATACTCCAGGATTTATTCATATCACATAAGGCTGCTAATGCACTTCACCAGGGTTAAATTGCTAAACCTACCATACTATCTCTACCGGAGCATTGACAAGATGGCTTCAGTAGTCAAGAAAAGAAGTTATGCCCACCAAATGCAAAGCCTTTTTCACCACTCCTTGGTTAAGAAGATTGTTTTGCACCAACTAGAGTAGCAGGGAATCCCTTAGGAAGTTTTCATCTCACATGATATATTTTCAAATCCCAAAGCTTTCATTCAACAAAATTTGCCTTCCACTTCACACTCACTTACCTCCATTCCTCCATCACCTCCACTTATGCCTTCTCCACAAGGAAACTTACCTCTTTCTTCTTCCCTTGATGCATCAAGTGAAGATGATGACAGTGGTAATGATGAACAAGGGGGTGGAAGTAGCAATGAAGAACAAGCCAATGACAGTGGAGATGAAGAAAAAAATGAAGAAAATATATAGTTAAATGAGGAACAAGGAGGTGACAGTAGAAGTAATGAAAAGAAGATGTTAGTGGAAATAATGAAAATAGCCAGGAAAGCACAAAGTTTAATGAGGAAGAGCAGGAGGATGATGATGACAAGGAGGAGGGAGATAAACATGGCAGTCATGAAGACAAAGATAGTGAGCACTTGCAGGAAAACAACGATGGTGATGATACAAATGAATCACTCCCAAGTACAGAAAAAGGTGTTGCTGATGAGCAGGATGAAGGCCAAGAAGATAGCAAAGACAATGATGAGGGTGACAGTCAACAAGAAAGTGAACATGAAAGCCAAGAGAAAAATGTGCATGAGCATGACAGTGAGAAAAGACATAGTGAAAACAATGACAAAATGGATGAAGATAATTAACATGAAGAAATATAAGGTGATGATGAGGAAATAAAAGATCAAGGACAAGGAAATAATGAGGCTCAAACATAATTTGAAGAGGAAGGTAGTGACCAAGGGAATGACACTGATAGGACAGTCAGTAATGAGCAAGACAACCAAAGAGGTAGTCATGACAGTTTTCATGACTGTCATAACATAAATCAACCTCCTAATGATGATGGAAGTGAAGATAGCCCAGAATATGATGAAGAAAAGGACCTTTATGATGGACAAAACCAAAGTGAGGCAAGTATAGAAGTTGATGATCAATTTTAAAGCCAAATTGACAGTATAGAAAGCAGTGAGGAAGATAATGGTAATGATGATGCTAAAGATCAAAAAAGCAGTGACCCAATGAGGCATGAGGTGACTCATGGAAGCCATGGAAAAAATGAAAAATATGGTGACAAAAACAAGGGTCACAACAATGATGGAAACACTTTTAAAACTACCATTATCACTCCTCTCACACATTGCACATACCACAGAGGGAAGAGAGATGTTTTTGCTGCCTCAAAAAGGAAAAGGGGCATCTCTTCTCCAGTTATCAAACCATTAGACAAGGGCAAGGAAAAGATGGAAAGAGGTGAGCAGTAGGTAAAGGTAAGGAGAAGTAAGAGAATCAAGAAAACTACTCAAGAGCCTCAATACATTGATCTAGATAGTGACAATGAGGACAAGGAGATGACCACCAGATTGCTACTCTTAACCAAAGATGCACAGGTTAGGGAGTGGGAAAGACATGTTGAGATGGAACAATAGGTCATTCCGTATTAAAATAATGAGCACAAGCACTTCAAGAAGGTGAAAAGGGGCCTTGCTCTCCATAAGAAAATGACCAAGCACTATGCAAAGAAAAACAAGCTTGCCTGTGCCAAACTGAAGGAGGCCCTCATGGAGATAAAAAACCTAAAGGAGGAAAAAAAACATGATAGCCTTGGATTTTTGGCTGAGGCTTATCAACAGGTGTCCAAGACCTCTTGAGGGACCTCTCCACAAATTTTGGGGGCTAAATTGAACAAAATTTTGTGTTTTGAAATTTTGAGGCCTCTGTGCGCAACACCCTTGGCACTACGCACAAATTTGGTGCATCCTCAGCTCATAAAATTTACATTTTTGGATTCCTCTCATCATCAGCAGTCTGCTCACAAAATTTTAGATCATTTGGAGAAGTTTTGACCCCCCAAAAGGTAAAAAACACCAAAATTTTGACCATTCTGCCTCATTTTCAGGCAAGGTGCTGCGCACAAAGTAGTGTTGGGAAAATTTGTTTTTGGGCAGGAAAATGGCACTGAATCAGGAACACTCAAGAATTTTTAGAGAGTAGACTCATCAGGCTTTCTAGCGAGCCATCACGGAGCCAAATCTAGCATCGGGAAGGGGTCCAAAACTTAGTCACAAAAGACCCTATTTTCTGTTGAAGTGGTGCTGCGCACAGAGATTGCCTAATTGTGTTTTCGTCCAAAAGTGAAAACACACTCATTTATTGAAAAATGATATTTTTGAGTTTTTTGAGGCAAAACACTCTAGAATTAGGTGCAAATAGCTATTTTGGAATTTATTTCTTAGGATATTATGTGCCTTGAGCCTTGCATTGTCTCTTGGCCATAAATGACATTTATGGTTGAATTTGACATTTTCCTACCATATTCAGGGTTTTAGTCCTCCTTTTCTCCATAAATAGAGCATGGGGCCCTCATGTGTTTTGTTGGATTTTGATGAACTTGGAGAGCAATACATGGTTTCTATGAGCTTGGAGAAGGAATTGGATTTGTGAAGTTGATGAATGGCTTGTTTGGCTTGATGATGGAGAAGCTTGTTTGTAGGATTCCTTAGCTTGGTGAATGGTGATGTCTTCTTAACTTGTTTATGTTTTCTTGTTATCATTATGTTTCATCCTTATTGGTTGCCATAAATCGGAAAAATATAGGTTGAGATATGCTCTTTGAGGCACCTCAGTCCTCCTGTTTGTTATAGCTTTGATGTTTTCCTCTATTTGGTCATCTTAAGTAAATCTTGATTGCTCCTTAGGTCCACCTAAACTTGTTTTTGTTTCATGTATGGTTAGTATGCTAGTTTACAAGTGTGATTCACGGTATGCCCTGCTTATTTGAAGCATTCAAAACTCTATCTTGAAACCTTTCTTTGGAATATTGTTTGCTAGGTTAAGTCAAAGAGGTCTCGTTCGATCTTTCCCTTTGTCCATTCCTACCAACTTGTTTTAGAGTTCTTTATAACCTGATTTATGATGTTTAGGAGTTCCTCTTCATAGATTAAGTTATTGTGCTATCTTATATGTTTTCCCAAATTATGAAGGTGAATTCAATAAAGTTAGAAGCTCTTATGCTTTCTATGTTTCACTGGAATGTTTATCTTGGATATTTATCAGTTTAAATATTGTTCATTGAGCTTAATGGATTTCCCTACCTCATGAGCTATAATTTTTAACTATATGTATTTAATACCTCCTAGTTTTTCCCAAACTTGACGTTCACTAGACCTCACACTTTACCTTAAGGATCCATTTACCTTGCTAGATTGACCCTGCAACACACTCTGATTCATCATTTAGACACTCATGACTTCCATTGACTCCATATCCCAATGATTCAAAGACCTCTCACTCCACCTATTCCACTTGACCATCTTACCCAACCAAAACAATCAACAAACCCTAAACTTAACAACTAGCATAAAATCAACTACCCAAAGCAAAAAGAACACATCCTTTGCACCCAATAGAGAGATCCCTCTCTGAGTCCAGGAAGGCTAGGTCCTAGGACTCCAAAGAATAGTTCCATGTTACCCTATGATTTTTTCTACCAATCTTTCAAATCACAGGACCCTAACACTATCTCCACTCTTATCTATCACTGAAACTGCCATTTTAACCTTATCATGTTGCCGATTTGTTCCAGGTTTTGGCAGTAAGCCCTTACATGGAATTTCCTTATGATATCCTTGCACGTTGTTTCTTTTTCATTTTTATCCATGGCTTTAAAACCCTTACTATCTTCCTTATTTACTAGTCGTATTTTCTGCGTCAACAACTGGATTCTATGTACAGTATTTCTCCATGGCTTCAAGTATGGCATGGTCTTGTTATTCCTTTTAGATTTAAATGTTTCTCTTAAAATATTGTGATGAGGGTTAACCTATTCTCCTTTCCAACGAGGGTATTTCACGTATACTTCTCTGCATTCCTTGGAAATTTCAAAATATGACTTGTTTTACTCTTATTAAGGTTTCCAACATTATTTGAAACAACTCTTTCTCAAACAATACGTTCTTTTTTGACCCAATTTTTATTTTGTTACAGGAAGGTTGTGCTTCCTCCTTCTTGCAGTTACCTTTTTCATGTCAGTTCAAGGGTCAAACAAATACTAATAGTTTGTCTCATGCACTAGGTTTTAATCATTTAACCATATCTCATGATAGTTGTAATCTGTTGAATTCACTTAGGACTGACCCAGCTCAACTCAACCAAGTTCTTCATTATCTTATAATAGTTTTTTTCCTAGCAGGTTTAACTCCTTTCATGTTGGAAAAATTGGTTTAGGTGTAATGTAACAACTTTTATTTAATCCCCTGCTCGGCGTAATGCAAAAGGAATTATTCTCTGCTTAGAATTGATAGTGTAGTTATCTTTGTATGTTTTAAAGAGAGAAAGAATTCCTCGCTGAAAGATTCCACATATGGTTTCTATTATATGTGTTGAGGATTTTCCTTGAATGTAAAATGGATTTACATCACAAAAAGGTTATAATTATCTATGTGTTGATAACTCTGAGAAATGATTTTATTCATGTATGTGTATGTGGTGCTGAGAATGAAGGGATTTTTATGGAAATATACAATATGGCTACAGATGTTGTCGTGGTCTTTATATTTTAATTTTCCATTACAAATTTTTCATTCTTGGTAACTTTTACGAAATAAGATTATGTTTCTTTTATACAATTAGTTCTTCTCTGTAAATCCTTAACTTCCTCAAATTTGGAAGGGTACCAGTAAGAGCGAAATACAAATTCCTGGATTCTGCTCTGACACTCTAGGTACAAGATCCATTCGTAAATAGAAGAGGACTGCTTTCCCCTTGGATTCAGCCTAGGAATAAGCTAACCTTATTCTGTTCCTTATATTTGATTTATATCTCTTGGATTTATTCTTACAAGGTCTAGCCAACATTTTTGTTTTATTTTGGCACATATGAGTATTCAGTTCACCCAATATTGTTTTCTTTCATAATAGACAACACAAGGTGTTACTGCATTAGGTTTACATTGTCGTTGTCACTTGTTCATATGTTCCCATCTTAGATTAGTGAGCACAAGGAAAGAACCTTGTCTATTTATTCATTACTATTACTAGCATTTATAGAATATATATCTATATATTTCCATAACAGTATCTGCTCATCTATTTATTATCTTGAATGAGTGAAATAAGGAAAATAACCCTCTATCTAAACGTCACATTAGTAACTATTTTCTATCTAGAACAAAATGTAAATTTTGAAAAGATTATTTCAAATTGGTTCAAATCTGAGTCAAGATACACATTCTCCCTCATTCATTTGACAGAGTAATATGATAAACTAATCCAAAGGTCATTTAGAAATGTTATCCATTATCATTTCTCTACATAAAAATAAATCAATTTAATTAATGGATTTAACACTTATTTACTCTATTAAGGTTGCTAGAGAAATTTACCAGGAACTGACTCGTTAACCACCCAACCTGCGAGTTTGGAAATTATTTCCAAGCCTCCCCCTCAGCCTCCTAGCTTCCAATGTGGTTAAATAGAGTATCCATTCTAGGATCTCAATAATCTAGTCTAGTCCAAATGGTTTTGTTCATGGTTTCCACTAGCTGCTACTATATCTAGAAGACCCCTCTGAGCGGAGTATTTGTTATTCTTGATAATGTCTTGTCAAAGATTTATTCTCTCCTCCACCTTTTTTTTTCTCTCTTCCTCCACTTTTGGGAGAAATGTTTTCCTTTTAATCCCTCCATGGAAGGAAACAACTATGTTTTTAACTACCTGGAAGCCAAGTCTTGTTAATCAAGTTTTTCTGTCATTTATATAACCAAGCATGATTTAAAAAATACCAAAAATAAAATTATTTTCCTAAACTCCTCTTGGAGTATCTATCAAACTTAGATTACCAAATTATTTTTCATGAAATAAAGTAAGAGTAAAGGTAAAAGTAAATGCAAATTGTCCTATGCTCAGGGTTGTTACATATTCCCCCCATTGAGAAAAATACCATCCTTAGTGTTTAATAATTCCCCTTGTAACAGGGGAGGATATGATTGCCGCATCCCACTTTTTTCCTCCCAGGTAGCCTCTTCTAGGCTAAAATGCCTCCACTACATTTTAACTTGGGTGACAGCTCACTTTTGTAACATTGTTTCTCTCCGATCGAGAATAAATAAGGGTTCTACCAGGAAACTCTATGTCTGGTTCCATGTGTTTCACATGATAATATGTCATCAATGACTAATATTTCATAAACATATTTAAACATCATAAAAATTGATTAAGTAAACTCTTACCTGCACTTCTTGCCAGTTAATGATATATATATATATATATATAAATATATATATATATATATATATATATATATATATATATATATATATATATATATATATATATACATACATGAAACACATTATCAACTCGTATGTTGGTGAGCAACGCAAACTGGTATGTAACAGGTCCAATTCTTTCCAATATTTGGAATGGTCCATAGTATCTAGGAGCTAGCTTCGCACATTCATTCCATTGCAAGGTTATTTTCCAGGGTCATACTCAGACATACACATGATCTTCTACCTAAAATTCCCTATAAGTTATTTTCTTACCTACATATGCCTTTTTTCTATCCTAAACAACCTTTAAATTCTGCTAGATTTTCTTCACATTGCTTTCCATTTATGCTAACATATCGGGCCCAAAAATTAGTTTTTCCTCTGGGTTATTCCAATTGATGGGTGTCTTGCATCTTCTTCCATAGATAACTTCAAAAGGAATTAACTTTAGTGATTCATGATAACTATTATTATAGGAAAATTCCACCAAATGGAGGTACTCTTCCCGTTTATTGGGTTGTTGCATAACATGCATTCGTAGCAGATCCTCCAATACTTGGTTTAATCACTCTCTTTTCCCATCATTTTGTGGGTGATAAGAATTTCTTAACTAAATTTGAGTACCCAAACCTATAAAGAGAGTTGTCTAAAATGCGGATGTAAATTTTATATCTTAGTTAAAATTCATTGCTTTAGGCATCCCATGTGTTTAGAATCAATGCAAGTAGATTAGGGTTTGATTCCTCTTTCTTGATAATTAATTGTGAATTATGTTGACTTATTTTACTTTTTTACTATATTATCTTTCATCAAGAAATTACCAAATTATGTGTGTATGAAGATAAAAAAACACAAAACACAAGATGTAGGCACTATGCTAGGGAAAAACCCCTCTCTAGGGGAAAACCCCGTCAAATTATCTTTCTTCAATAGTTTTCTTTGAGACTCTTCACCCTAGATATAGACCAAACCTTTCCTCCACACCAAGTCAACCTTTCCAGATATTCGACCCAATAGAAGCAACTTGTCCCCAACAACTTCTACTATGCAACAACTTATGACATTAGGCAACAACAACAAGACAAAAATAATTCTATCTACCAAAATAGGGCATGAAATGGAGAGATAGTAGCATCGAAACTTCGATTTTCTACTTCTCTTTGACCTTGACCCAACTCACACTCCTTTGGCTTCCTTTACCCACTTCTCACTTTTTCTGGCTTTAGTAGAGATGTCAAACTAGCTTGAGATGAGATGCTCCAAATGAATTCGATTTTTTTTTTTTTGTAAGCGAATTCGATCTCCTTTTATTTATAGGCTCCGGGTGAGGTTGAATTTGTCCCCCTAATGCCGACTTGATCTCCTTTAGGACAACTTGGTGTGGACGTAACATAATTCATATTTGACTCAATAATAAACATTTTTACATGATTCAAAATCCCAATAAGGGTCTCTTTAAATGTACAATGACTCTATTGACTCAATATGAATCTTAAGAGTCCACAATAGGGACTTTGACTAATATAATGATGACCCAAACATAGAATAAATCTTTCAATCTCTCTAGGTACCATCAAGCTTACTTATTAATCACCAATCCAAGGATCTAGGTGCACATCCAAAAATGCAACCCTCCCTACTTTGGGACTTAGACATCAATACAAAGTTATTGGTCTCAATAATTCCTATGTGGTGATAGTAATTAAACTCCAATGTTATCAATCCCATTAGTGCTATATACTTGGTTGGACGGATATTTATATATGTTATTGATATCTCATATATTCATGAAATAATCAAATTGTTGACTTTGTTGGGTATGTGTTATATTCTTTCCACGACTAATCACGCACGGGGGGGTAAGAGGGGGGGCGATAGCCCCCCCTGCCAGGGTTCGGGGCAGCGCCCTAGTGAAAATGTTTTGGTCCTTAATTTCTAGTGGACAGTCCACGCCCATGGTTTTGTGCATGATTTTGCACATGGTTTTGGGGTACGATGGTTTTCGACCCCTAGTATTTTGTAGATCCGATCAAGGGAACTACAGTTATGATCTAATCCAGGGTTAATGGATTAGGGTTTATATATGCTTCGGCATTTATATATATGTGTTGTAACACTAAAAGGAATATAATGAAATATCAAGCTGGTCATCCTGATTTGGGATCCAGGGGAAAATATCTGTGTTTATCTGTTTTATGTTTTATGCTCTCGCTATGTTTATTTTCTGTTATAAGATTCGTGTGTAGATAATTTATGTTCAGGGTTAAAACCTACAGACTTTGACCTTAATCGTGATATTGGGCCTTTCACATCATACATTAATACGAATTAATTTCAAAGGGACTATTCTAGACTTCTTCCATATGAGTTCTCTCTCACTGACTCTAATTCCAAGGAATATGGAACTTGGCCACATCCTCAACGTACATGCATCTTGGAGTTCATAGGACATAGGATATCTTAAAGTTTGTTTAGAGGTAACTGTCTCCACTCTTATATGTCATCAACACTACCATTCTAGCGCTATTGTGTTGCTTCTATGTTCCAGGTTTTGGCCCTAAGCCCTTAGATGGAATTTCCTTAGGGTATCCTTTCACGTTGTTTACAAATTTTTCATTCTTGGTAAATTTACTAAATAAAATTACCTTTCTTTGATATAATTATTTCTTCTCTATAAATCCTTAATTTACTCAAATTTGGAAGGGTACAAGTAAGAGCGCAATCCAAATTCCTAGATTATGCTTGGATGCTCTAGGCACAAGATCCTTTTAGAAATATAAGTGTGTTGCTTTCCCCTTGGATTCAGTCTAGGAGTAAGCTAACCTTCTTCCAGAGTGTTCCTTTTATTTGATTCATATCTTCTTGGATTTATTCTTACAAGATCTAGCCACCGGATTTGTTTTATTCTGTACATATGAGTATTCAGTTGAAACAATATTGTTTTCTTTCACAATAGACAACACATGGTGTTACTGCAGTAGGTTTACATAGTCGTTGTTACTTTTTCATATGTTCCAATCTTAGATTAGTGAACATAAGGAAAGAAACTTGTCTATTTATTCATTACTATTACTAGCATATATATATATATATATATATATATATATATATATATATATATATGCTAGTAATAGTAATGAATAAATAGACAGGTTTATTTCCTTATATTTCCATAAAAATATCCACTCATATATTCACTATCTTAAATGGGTGAAATAAGAAAAATAACCCTCTATCTAACCTTCATATTAGTACTAATTTTCTGTCTAGAACAAAATGTACATTTTCAAAAGAGTATTTCCAATTAGTTAAAATATTTTTCAAGATACAAATTGTCCCTCAGTCATTTGAAAGAGTAATATGATAAACTAATCCAAAGGACATTTATAAATATTATCCATTCTCATTTAGGCTACATAAAAATAAATCAATTTCATTAAGGGAGTTAACACTTATTTTCTCTATTCCTCTCGCTAGAAAATTAACTAGGAACTGACTCGTTAACCACTCAACATGTGAGTTTGGAAATGATGTCCAAGCCTCCCCTGAGCCTCCTAGCTTCCAATGTAGTTAAAAATAGTAGCCATTCTAGGATCTCAAGACTCTAGTCCAATTCAAATGGTTTTGTTCATGGTTTCCACTGGATGCTACCAAATCTAGAAGACCCCTCTGAGCGGAGTATCTGCTAATCTTGAAAACGTCCTTTCAAAGGCTTAGTCTCTCCTCCACTTTATTTTTTCTCTATTCCTCTGCTGCTGGAAGAAATGTTTTCCTTTTAATCCCTTTGAGGAAGGAAGAAACTATATTTTTAACTACTTGGAATCCAAGATCCTCTTAATTAAGAATTTATGTCATTTCTCTAACTAAAGTATGATTTAACAAAATACAAAAAATAACCAAAACATTATTTTCCTACATTCCCCTTGGAGTATTTATCACACTTAAATTACCAAAATAAATTTCATGAAATAAAGTAAGAGTAAAGGTAAAAGTAAATGTCAGAAAAATGAAATGCCAATTGTCCTATGCTCAAGGTTGTTACATCTTCCCCCCATTAAGCAAAACAACATCCTTAGTGTTTAATAATTCCCCTTGGAATAGGTGGGATATGATTACCGCATCCCACTTTTGTCCTCCCAGGTAGTCTCTTCCAGTCTGAAGTGCGTCCACTGCACTTTACCTGGGTGATGGCTCACTTTAGTGAGAAAATAAATTTAGTATTTAAGTACAGAACACTATTTCTAGTTTAAAAATAATCAATTGAAAAAATAACATGCTCAAGCAACACAAATTTCTATTGCAAAAGAACATCAATCGACATTAAAACAATATAACCATTGTTTTAAACTGAAGGGTCCATCAAAAGTATGAAACATGGGTACTCCTTGGATGAGGAATCAAATTCTGCATCCAACGAGTGTTTTCACTCGAAATTTGAGTAAACCCATAAGGCGATAAGTTGAAAATATGGGTTGAAAAAATGGATTTTTCTTTTTCCTTCTAAAATTTGGTGATGTAATCAAATTTTGTTTATTATTTCCACTATTATTTAATAATTTCCTTAGGAGGCCCATTTTAGACCTTAAAATTCCCCTAATGGCACCTCCCTGGCAACAACGCCAAAAATGTTGGGGAAATTATGTGTTATAATTCCAGCATTAAATTATCAATTCGAGATCGTAAGAATTAGAGGTGCAAGCGCAGGTAACACAGGACCATAGAATCTAACCTAAGCTAGGGTGAGACAATCAATTTACTGTTTGAGTATGGAATTTTATTTCTATTTTAAAACTAATTAATTGACAAAATAACATGCTCAAGCAACACAAATTTCTATTGCAAAATAATATCAATCAACATTCAAATAATCTAACCACTGTTTTAAGCTAAACTGTGATATCAATCCTATTGATCGGAATGTAAACAAAGGACAAATGATTGTGCACACTTTAAAATAAAAATCTTTAAAATAATAATCTATCTACTTTGGAAATCCACTCAAAAACAATCCAATACAAATATCATTGTGCACACCATCATATTTCATCAATAAAAAAGTTTCGATTTGCAAAGAACAACGCTACCTATCAACTTAAAAAACACATTCAATGTAAAAATTAAACTAACATCTCTTTCCGTACTAATCACTACATTTAAGTGTATGAGAAATAACTATTTCAACAAAGAAATTCTAATCTTTAAATGTGAAATAATTCCTACAGGCTACCTTTATAGCTCAAAACTTTAAAACCAAACACAACAAATCATTCTTCCTTGATAATGAAATCACGCTGACATATTGACTACGAAATTCTTATGAACTACTTACAGGATTAAAACCATGTCAAACAAAAACCAAATTCAGTTAACACACTTTGATGCTAATCGAAACAAAGAATCCTACTCTAATTAAACGTATAAACACTAGATCTAAATCTCGAGTCTCACAAATCCAATACTTTTGATTCAATAAACGAAAATTCATATGTGAAATCTTAAATCCGATTTTGTACTTAACACAGATAATTCAATGCTAAATGTTAAAACTAATTATGTACTTAATGCTTAGAAAATTCATAGTAATGCACACAATATTTCAATTATGATTTATTCCCTCTCTCATTGTATTGGATCTGCAATCAAAGGAATGTGAAACTAGATATATCTGAGCATTTTTTATACAAATATAACGCTACAGGAAACAAAGTATAAACTCAAATCATCTTTTAAGATCGCGGATATTATAACCAATCCTTGCATATCCATGAATTAAAAATTGTCTTTTAAATACTTCTACGTTATGCAATTGCATTAAGAAAACTAGTGACACGTGAAGAATAAAAAACCTTTTTTGATATCTATCATCAAGAAGCGAAATCTATCACTTTTAATTTAGTTTTATAAAACAAAGGGAAAGTTTAAGTAAAAAATTGAAATCATAATTCAGAAATATGAATAACGATTTTCCAAACGACATTCATATTGTTAACTAATTAATCAAAGACAAATCTAAGATCTATGTTGGTTGCAAAACTTGTTTCCAAGTGTGGTGGACCCTTGCCACTCCTGGAGCAAGTTAAATTAATTCAATTCTATTCATAAATAAAACTCCATAATACTTACAGAGATAAATGTCACATTTAGCCTATGTCTTCACAAAATGGCGTAAAACTCATATACTTGGATTTGAAAACATTTAGATTTTAATTCTGAACGTTATCGCATCCATGGAAATATCCCATATTATGCATTTTAGAGTTTATGATATATGGAATGGAATCGGCGATGCGATGCGAAGTATGGAGGTGACGTGGCAAGAGGATGATGATGTGGAGTAATTGAATGGGAATGATAACAATGGAATGACGTATTAGTGATGATCTGAGTATTATGGTGAGGCCAAACTAGATCACAAAAACGCAATCGCAATCAGAACATACACATGATCTCCTACCTAAAATTACCTATAATTTATTTTCCTATCTACATATGCATTTTGTATATCCTTAGGAACCTTCAAATTCTGTTGGATTTTCTTTACATTGCTTTCCATTTCTGCTAACATATCGGGTTCCAACATTAGTTATTCCTTTGGTTTATTCCAATTGATGGGTGTCTTGCATCTTCTTCCATAGAGAACTTTAAAAGGAATTAATTTTAGTGATTCATGACAACCATTATTATAGAAAAATTCCACCAAGTGGAGGTATTCGTCCCATTTATTGGGTTTTTGTGTCACATGCATTTGTAGCATATCCTCCAACGCCTAGTTTCCTCTCTCTATTTTCCCATTCGTTTTTTGGTGATAAGAAGTGCTAAACTGAATTTGAGTACCCAAACTTGTAAAGATAATTTTCCAAATCACGGATGTAAATTTTACATCTTAGTAAAAAATCATATCCTTAAGCATCCAATGCGTTGAGAAATTGATGCAAGTAGATTAGGGTTTGATTCGTGGTTTTGGAAATTATATGTGTTATAATTCCAACATTAAATTATCAATCTGGGGTCGTAAGACTTAGAGGTGCAAGCGTAGGTAACATGGGATCATGGCATCTAACCATTTACTGTTTAAGTACGGAATGATATTTTTTGTGTTAGTTTAGGATCATGTCAACCATATAAAATCACTAATTCTATATGTTTTATTCATACATCTAATACCCTTCATATAGAAATTAATTCCTATGTGGTGATAGTAATTACAATCCAATGTTATCGGTCTCACCACTGCTATATACTTCGTTGGACGGATATTTATATATGCTATTGATATCTTGGATATTCGTGCAATAATCAAATGGAACTTGGCCACATACTTAGTGTACATGCATCTTGGAGTTCATAGGACAAAGGGGATCTCAAAGTGTGGTTATAGGTAACTATCTCCACTCTAATCTATCGCTGAAACTACCATTTTAACCTTATCATGTTGCTGATTTGTTCCAGGTTTTGGCACTAATCCCTTACATGGAATTTACTTAGGATATCCTTGCACGTTGTTTCTTTATCGTTGTTATCCATGGATTTAAAACCCTTACTATATTCTTCATTTACTAGTCGGATTTGCTGTGTCAACAACTGGGTTCTATGTACGGTATTTCTCCATGGCTTCAAGTATGGCATGGTCTTGTTATTCCTTTTAAATTTAAATGTTTCTCTTCAAATATCGTGACAAGGGTTAACCTATTCTCCTTTCCAACGAGGGTATGTCACGCATAATTCTCTGCATTCCCTGGCAAGTTCGAAAAGTGACTTGTTTTACTCTGATTAAGGTTTCCAACATTATTTGAAACAACTCTTTCTCAAACAATACGTTATTTTTTGACCCAAATTTTATTTTGTTGCAGGTAATTTCCACTTCTTCCTTCTTAAAATTACCCTTTCATGTCAGTTCAAGGGTCAAAAAAATACTAATAGTTCGTCTCATGCACCAGGTTTTACTTGTTTAACCATATCTCACAAAATTTGTAATCTGTTGAATTCTGCTAGGACTAACCCAGCTCAACTTAAGAAAGTTCTGCATTATCTTATAATAGTTTTTTTCGTAGCAGGTTTAACTCCTTTCATGTTGGAACAATTGGTTTAGGTGTAATGTAACAATTTTTATTCAATCCCCTACTCGGTGTAATGCAAAATGACTTATTCTCTGCTCATAATTGATAGTGTAATTATCTTTGTATGTTTTAAAGAGAGCAAGAATTCCTCTACTCAAAGATTCCACATATGGTTTCTATTATATGCGTTGAGGATTTTCCTTGAATTTAAAATGGATTTACATCATAACAACGTTATAATTATCTGAGTGCTGATAACTCTAAGAAATGATTGTATTCCTACATGTGTATGTGGTGTTGAGAACGAAGGGATTTTTATGGAAAAATACAATATGGCTAAAGATGTTGTCGTGGTCTTTATATTTTAATTTTCCATTACAATTTTTGCATTCTTGGTAAATTTTAGGAAATAAAATTATGTTTATTTTATACAATTAGTTCTTCTCTGTAAATCCTTAAATTCCTCAAATTTGGAAGGGTACTAGTAAGAGCGAAATCCAATTATTGAATTCTTCTCTGATGCTCTAGGTACAAGATCCTTTCGTAAATAGAAGAGGATTGCTTTCCCCTTTGATTCAGTCTACTAGGAGTAAGCTAAACTTCTTCCTTATTTTTCCTTCTATTTGATTTATATCTCTTGGATTTATTCTTACAAGGTTTAGCCACCGTATTTCTTTTATTCTGGCACATATGAGTATTCAATTCACCCAATATTGTTTTCTTTCACAATAGACAACACAAGGTGTTACTGCATTAGGTTTACATTTCCGTTGTCACTTGTTCATATGTTCCCAACTTAGATTAGTGAACACAAGGAAATAACCTTGTCTATTTATTCATTACTATTACTAGAATTTATAGAGTATATATCTATATATTTCCATAACAGTATCTCCTCATCTATTCACTATCTTAAATGAGTGAAATAAGGAAAATAACCCTCTATCTAACCTTCACATTAGTACCTACTTTCTATCTAGAACAAAATGTATATTTTGAGAAGAATATTTGAAATCGGTTCAAATCTTAGTCAAGATATACATTCTCCCTCAGTCATTTGAAAGAGTAATATGCTAAACTAATCCAAAGGTCATTTAGAAATATTATCCATTCTCATTTCTCTATATAAAAATAAATCAATTTCATTAATGGATTTAACATTTATTTTCTCTATTCAGATTGCTAGAGAAATTGACCAGGAACTGACTCGTTAACCACCCAACCTGCGATTTTGGAAATTATGTCCAAGCCTCCCCCTGAGCCTCCTAGCTTCCAATGTAATTAAATATACGATCCATTCTAGGATCTCAAGACTCTAGTCCAATCCAAATGGTTTTGTTCATGGTTTCCACTAGCTGCTACCATATCTAGAAGACCCCTATGAGAGGAGTATTTTTTATTCTTGACAATATCCTGTCAAAGACTTATTCTCTCCTCCACCTTATTTTTTCTCTCTTCCTCCACTTTTGGAAGAATTTTTTTACTTTTATTCCCTCCATGGAAGGAAACAAATATTTTTTTAACTACCTGGAAGCCAATATCCTCTTAATCAAGTCTTTCTTCCATTTATATAACCAAGTATGATTTAACAAAATACTCAAAATAACATTATTTTCATATATTCCTCTTGGTGTATCTATTAAACTTAGATTACCAAATTATTTTTCATGAAATAAAGTAAGATTAAAAGTAAAAGTAAATGTTAGTAAAAGTAAATGCCAATTGTCCTATGCTCAGGGTTGTTACATATTCCCCCCATTGAGCGAAACATCATCATTAGTGTTTAATAATTCCCCTTGGAACAAGTGAGGATCTGATTCCCGCATCCCACTTTTTTCCTCCCAAGTAGCCTCTTATAGGCTGAAGTGCCTCCACTGCATTTTAACCTGGGTGATGGCTCACTTTTGTAACATTTTTTCTCTCTGATCAAGAATAAAGAGGGGTTCTACCAGGAAACTCTATGTCTGGTTCCACCTGTTTCACATCATAATATGTAATCAACGACTAATATTTCATAAACATATTTAACCATCATAAAAAATTGATTAAGTAAACTCTTACTTGAACTTCTTTCCAGTTAATGATATGTCTAGGATTATATATATATATATATATATATAAGGATACGTGAAACAAATTATCAAATCGTATGTTGGTGGGCAACGCAAACGAAATGCAACAGGTCCAATTCTTTCAATGGTTCACTAGTTCAATCGGGGTGATATATTGTACATGATGAAGATGTAGTCCTCCCAAGCTTAGAAAAAAAAAACCAGTATTTAATTTTTTTATAACTATTTTTAAAATTCATTTTTTTTCAATTACATTATTTTTTAGGATAACGTTTCTAAAAATTTATCATGAATATTTATTGAAATAAATTTATTATCTTTGTATTTAATATATAATAATTAGTATCTTTATTTTATTAATACAAATAAGAATGTGATATCTCTATATATATGCCGAAGGCATTCTTTAAGGGGAAGTTGTGCTCTTTTTAAGGGGGAGTTACTTAAGAAACCTTCCTCATCTATTCATATCATATGGAGAAATACCGTGTGTTCGCTAAGCTATATCATCTTTGCATAAACAACGATGTATGTGTCAACAAACCTCCCATCCTGGATTTCTTTAGCTATAGATTTGACCCAAAACTCAATGCAAATCTTGAAATTTATAGATATGATATCTCAACACCAATGCAAATGAATACAATCCCAATGGCATTGAAACTAAGATATATCTTCGTCTCTAGAGACCAAGATATCAAAAATTTGAATCTTATATGGAAATATATCAAAACTTCCAATGTTGCTTTATGCAGGTTATGCACATAGGCATTAGACACAAGTTATGTTCTTCACCCACAACAATTCAAACCAACATAAATTCCAATACTTGGACACAACTTTTTCTCCAACACAGGTTTTTAGATGAACAAAAAAACATACACAACTGAACAAAAAAATAACTCACTAAGAACAAAGAACTCACCAGGAATAATTTGGCTCTCAGCTTGTGTTTTGTGCTCACTATTGTTGTACAAAAATTTAAGAAACACAAGTTCTAATACCGATAATTGTCTTGGATCTAAGAACAACAACAATGTTCTCTCAAATTCAATAAAAAAAAATCAGTCCATTAGGTCTGATACCAAATGAAGATAAACAAAAATTTAAGAAATACAAGTTCTAATACCGACAATTGCCTTGGATCTAAGAACTACAACAATGTTCTCATCAAATTCAATCAAAAAAAAATTTAGTCCATTAGCTTTGCTACCAAATGAATGTAAACACGAGTATAATAATAAAACAAAAAATTCAACAATAATGACACCTTTCTCTAACTAATTTCATTAACAAAGGCATATATTTATACATGAGAAGAGGTCTCCCAAATTATCATCTTTACAAACGTCTCAATCAATCACTCCACAAATTTCCCCACATTTCTCTCTCATGAAATAATATCTTTAATAATAATTACAAATAAATCATTATTATAATAATTAATTGAAAAACCATACTAATTATTTTATATGATTCTTTTCTTGAATTTGATTACTTAAAAGTGAAAAAAATAAAACATATATTAAATCTTCATTTATAACAACAATGCCTTCCTTTTGGTACAATGCTTTTCTTTTGGTACATCGTTTCATGTCTCGATGATGAACCACATTGGTTGGTTCTAAATGTGTCAACAAAGCTCTTTGTTATGTGATTATTACCGAAGATATCTATATATAAATTATGGATCACAAAAACCAAATTTCAAACAATGCTAAATCATTTTAGTACATTTTTTTAATGCAAAATTAAGATAATACATAGTTATCATTTTATTCATAATATTGTTATTACTTCTCTTTAAAAAACTTAACACAAAGGTTTGGCGATCGAATTGGTGCATGATTCCAGTCAACATATTCGTCATTCCAATTTTTCAAATACAATTTTCTCTGATGCTAATGCTTGCTTGTCGTCTTGAAAGGAAAATCACTATCTCTTAATGTTTCTTGAGAAAAAACCTTTTATTGGTACTTAATAAAATCCATATACCAATAAATGAACTTAGAAATAAACTAATATATTTCACTGAAACATGGTTTCGACAGGAAGATAATTTATAATTCCAAAGAGGGAAATCATTTCACTTCATTTGTGGTTCTAACAAAGAGATTGGTGGCATTTGAACTAGTTGAAACTCAATTAAAAATAACACCTAAAAATTTAAAATTTATCATTTTAAAATTTAATTGGTAAGAGGGAATGGATACTTAAACTTGATAGGGTGGAAAAGTGTACGGACATCGATAAATAAAGAAATTGAGTGAAGAAATGTTGAGATGGTAGCGATTGACCAATGAAGGGATTATCTAACAATCTTTGCCCACCCTCGAGAGGCGCTTTGAATGGAGTTTCGCAGGAAATTGTGTACTCTCACAGGAGATGAATCGAATGCGAGTCGCCCACAAATCTATTAATAACCAATTCAAACTTTGCATGCCAACCCAAGAAACAAACAAAACGAGTATTTTTTGCGGTCACAATAAATCTATGTAAGCATCGAGGATTTGAATTTTTTTGGTGTTCTGCAACCCATGTGCACGCACTCACTGGACGAGAATTTTAGATTACTTCTCTCATATTTTGGAGGTGAAGAAATTAAGATTTCTTTACTCAAATTCAGTTCATGCATTTGAGCAGAAATTTACAGTGGTATGTAAATGGTTCTTTAATTTGATGGTATATATCTCCTGCTCTATTTTAGCCAACACATTAGCATCATAACATACCAATATCATCATGATGACCTAATTGCATACAATGACCTTATGCACAACAACCTTCACCAAACCAATGAAAACTTGACCATATGCACCCATTTGACATGTATAACCAATCATGAATGACTAATGCATATTAAACATATGACATCACACACGCAAGCATACACGGATAACACCGAAGCATCACCAATATGTAACCCTAGCATAAGCAAGCAATGCATGTACAATATGTAGCATCATGTAAGAAAACATACACGGTTAATACATAAACATGAACAACATATAAGAAATCATACACACATGACCACACATGTCCCAATGACACCAACAAATTTCCCTTGGAAACATCACTGTAACTATGACCAACACCATGAAAATGAAAAATTCACCCATAGAACAAAAGCATATTACACACGCATGCCACCAACATAAACACATGATCCACCCACCACCCATCGGTCTGAGAGTTGAACAATGCTCTGACACCACTCTGTAACACCTTGTTCCCATATCTACCCAAGAAATCAACCAACCGGCGTAAAAATGTGACGAGAGGCTACTAATATGATATTCAACCTCCTAGATGACCTTAAGGAAGTGGAACTGACGTAAACACGGCAAACACACCTTACACAACACCAATAACACCTCCAGGAGGTAAACCACCCTCCCAAACCCCTGAAACTTGAAGGGGTATTGCATTTTGAACATCTTAAGCCTTATCCGTGGGCATATAAGGGAAAGGGAGTGGCTATAGACCCTTAGCCATTGGAGTTCCTTAGAAAGGTAGTGGCTAGGGCCCCAAACAGTCAATTATGTGCCTGCAACTCTGGAATCTATGCCACATTTTTAGCCCCTGATCCGAGGTCATTACCCAGAGCTTCATGTAAATTTAGGAGAGGATAAATAACATTAAAACAAATACATGGAATCGATTACATCATTAGTAACTCATACAACCCCACCTAGCCATGACATGCATTTCGTTAAACATGTCACAAACATTGCATCTAGAGGTGTAAATAACATAATTAAATATGGGGGTCTAATAATTATTTGAGAATCGCTTAGAATAATTTATCCCTTACATAATTAGCTATAATACAATCTATTTAACCATAGATACATTGTTCATTCATTTACAGGAAAAAAACATAGATAGAGCCATACAACATCACTGATAAAATACAAGCTTATAACTAGCATAATAGCAACAAAAATACCATGGATATAACATCAACGAAATCCAAATAATAACCAGTACATTTGCATACCAAATAACAAAGGAATGAGTTTCTCATTAATGAGTGTAAAAACCAACCGAATATGGGACTTCCATGTTCCACCCGACCATATATTGGCTACGCCAAATCTCACTTTAGCCAATCACCTCCATGCCATAGTCCAACCATGAATGTGGGACTTTATCAAATGCATCAATCAATGCCAAACCAAGGCTCCAGAGACCAAATTGTCTCAACCCCAAAACAAGTGATTCCATCTCAAGGTCAGACATCACTAACCATCACAGATTGGTATCCACCTAAGTTGCTCCAGGGCTCTAGAGCATTTGTTCCAACCAAGGCTCCAGGACTAGTAACTCAACCCCATCTATTCCCAGGCTCGAGAGCGATTGTCAAACCAAGGCTCTAGGACTAGTAACTCAACCCACCTAAGGCTCCAAAAGTGTTTTTCCAACCAAGGCTCCAAGACTAGTAATTCAATCCAACAGTTTGTCCAACCAAGGCTCTAGGACTAGTAATTCCACCCAAGGCTCCAGGACTAGTAATGCTACCATTCAAGAGTATCTGACACATGTACATATAACCACACTAATCAAGTTGCATCTATAATTTATGTAACCATAACATGAATATAATGAAAGGGATACTCATAACCATAATGCATATAACTACACTGATCAACTAGTATTTATCACATATGTGAGCATAATAATAGAATTACAAACATAGAAGTAACCCTAATGCTTACAACAACCATGAATCACATACCTGCATGCCAAACATGCACACTTGTATGACGATCTAGTATTGCCTCAAGGTCCAATGTTGCAACTTCACTTTGATGGTTTGTATCTCTTGCTCTATCTTAGCCAACACATTAGCATCATAACATACCAATATCATCATAATGACCTAATTGCAGACAATGACCTTATGCACAACAACCTTCACCAAACCAATGCAAACTTGACCATATGCACCCATTTGACATGTATAACCAATCATGAACGACCAATGCATGTTCAACATATGACATCACACAAGAAAGCATACATAGATAATACCGAAGCATCACCAATATGTAACAATAGCATAAGCAAGCAATGCATGTACAATATGAAGTATCATGTAAGCAAGCATATAGGGTCAATACATAAACATGAAAAACACATAAACAATCATATACACATGATGACACATGTCCCAATGACACCAACAACTTTCCCATGGCACCATCACTGTAACTATGACCAACAACATTCAAATGCAACAATCAGACATAGAACACAAGCATATTACACACGCATGCCACCAACATAAATACATGATCCACAAACCACCCATTGGTCCGAGATTTGAACAATGCTCTGATACCACTCTGTAACACCCTGTTCCCATATCTACCCAATAACCATCCAACTAACGTAACAATGTGACGAGAGGCTACTAATATGAGATTCAATATCCTAGATAACCTTAAGGAAGTGGATATGATGGTAACATGACAAGCACACCTTACACAACATCAATAACACCTTCAAGAGGTAAACCACCATCCCAAACCCCTGAAAATTGAAGGGGGACTGAATTTTGACCCTCTTGAGCCTTATCCGCAGGCATATAAGGGCAAGGGAGCAGCTATAGACCCTTATCCACTAGATTTCCTTGGAAAGGTAGTGGCCAGGGCCCCAAACAGTCAATTTTGTGCTTGAAACTCCGGATATGTGCCACATGTTTATCTCCTGATCTCATGTCATTGCCCAGATATTCCTGTAACTTTAGGAGAGGATAAATAAAATTAAAACAGATACATGGAATCAATCACATAAATAGGAACTCATCCAACCCCACCCAACCATGACAGGAATTTCATCAAACATGTCACAAACATTGCATTTACAGGTGTAAATAGCAGAATTAAATATGTGGATCTAATACTTATCTGATAATTGCTAAGAATAATTTATCCCTTACGTAATTAGCTATAATACAATCTATTTAACCATAGATACATTGTTCACTCATTTACAGGAAAAAAACATAGATAAAGCCATACAACATCACTGATAAAATACAAGCTTATAACTAGCATAATAGCAACAAAAATACCATGGATATAACATCAATGAAATCCAAATAATAACTAGTACATTTGCATACCAAATAACAAAGGAATGAGTTTCACATTAATAAGTGCAAAAACCAACCGAAGATGGGACTTCCATGTTCCACCTGACTATAGATTGGCTGAGCCAAATCTCATTTCAGCCAATCACCCCCATACCATAGTCCAACCATGAATGTGGGACTTTATCAAACACATCAATCAATTCCAAACCAAGGCTCCAGAGACCAAACTGTCTCAACCCCAAAACAAGTGATTCCATCTCAAGGTCGGACGTCACTAACCATCACAGATTGGTCTCCACCTAAGTTGCTCCAGGGCTCTAGAGAAATTGTGCCAACCAAGGCTCTAGGACTAGTAACTCAACCCCATCTATTCCCAGGCTCGAGAGCGATTGTCAAACCAAGGCTCCAGGACTAGTAACTCAACCCACCTAGGGCTCCAAAATCGTTTGTCCAACCAAGGGTAACTCAACCCAACAGTTGTCCTTTGGGTTCCATAGCATCTCCAGGAACTAATAACTCAACCCAACAGCTAAATGAATCATAAGAACCAACCAAAAAATAATCAATGGAAATAAACCCACAACACCATGGCTATCCAGGAAATGGAAAGGTTAGGAAAATCCACATGCATACACCATGCATGCCAAAACTAATGAGGAAAACATCCATGCAACTTGGTAGTTGCACTCAGAACTTGTTGTAGATGTTGATCCTGATGTCCTCTTGCATTTTCCTACTCTTCCTTCACCTTCTTGCTCCAAATCACCAAGTATCCACACTCTCCAAGTGTGCTCTAAAAAAACTCTAAGAGTCTGAGAGTATGAGAGAGAGGGGGAATAATGAGAGCTCCACCATAAAACTGAAAAAAGCTTACAAACTGATCTTCAGTAGCCTTTTCATTAATGAGGCCTATATTTTCTTCATTTTCCATTATTTTCCTTCATTTTCCTCCTCACATGCAACCTGTGATCTTTCACCTTCATTTTCTCCTATTTTCCATTATGGCTTTTCAATGCCTTTTCTTTTTTCTTTTAATTTGCCAACTTTCTTTAGCCATAATAACTGAAATGAACACTCAGTAGAAATTTTTTCCCACCATTCAGCTTGGAATACGTGTCCCATGAACTGTGGTCTTATACATATTTTAAATTTATTTTTACCATTGTTGTTACACACATCCCTCTCATACTGGGTTGTAAAATGAGCCTCTTGGCTCAATCAAGGGGGCCAAATCCTCTCGAATTCCCTCAACAAAGAGGAAATATTGCTACATAAATGCTTAAAATTTGGTATAATCATTGCTACCCTATCCATGGGAGAGGTACACTAGTGAATAATTGTTGTTGAGGATGCACTCCCATGTTGTGTGCAAGTGAAGGAGTGTTGACAAATTCAGATTTCTTCACTCATATATTTTGGAGGTGAAGAAATTCGGATTTCTTTACTTATATTGATCAGTTAACGCTTTTGAGCAGATTAAATGGTTCTTTAATTTATTAAATTTCTGGGTAGTTCTTTTCTTATGTCTTTTTTTTTTTCGTGGAAAAGAAATGAGGAATGGGATTTGAAAAGAAAACGAGGATTCAAATATACCTGAAGTCGCCGAAGACATAGGGAATGGGATTTGAAAAGATGGTACCGAAACGTGGAATGGGATTTGAAAAATTAGATTCGTGGTTTTATTTAGATTTTAGGGATTTTATTTATTTATTTCTATGAAAATGGGTTTATTAATATTTATTTTGGTTAACAAGTGTGTGTTTAAGGCGAGGCGTGATCCGAAAGGGTGCACGCAAGGAGGCGTGTGTGGAGACGAATTACGTATAAAATCGAGAGAGCGACAACGGTGTAACTTGAATAGAAATACGCACAAGGCTCTCTTATACTACGCGCTCTCTCTCTGTAACTTGATCGAAACAGAAAGAGAATAGGAGAAGGAGAAGGAGGAGGAGTCGTCGTCGTCAATAAAATCTAATTTGTATTTGTATAGGCAGAAGAAGAAGAAGAATAAGATATGGCAGGAGGAGGAGATGAGAAAATAGAATTGCGGTCGGGTAGCTGGGAGGACAAAGGGGTGACCCGACCACATATGGAAGACGAGCACATCTGCATCGACAAGGTACCGGGTTTCGAGTCATTGGCGTTCTATGGAGTGTTCGACGGGCATTGCGGCGGGGATGCATCCAAATTTATTAAAGAAAACCTCCTCAATTTTATACTCTGCGAGGGAAATGGCAACCTAGATTTTTCCTTTTCCGACGGAGGAGTAGGAGTTGAGAAAGCCCTGAAGAATGCTTTCCTGAAGGCCGACGATGCCCTGGCGGAGGCCCAAATCACGTCCGGGACGACGGCGGTTGTGGCCATCGTGTCGGGGAAGTCGCTGGTGGTGGCCAATGCTGGCGATTGTCGGGCGGTTTTGGGGAAAAGGGGCGGCATAGCTGTTGACATGTCCACTGATCACAAGCCCACCACGAGCGCCGAGAGATCAAGGATCGAGTCCCTTGGGGGTTTTGTCACTGAAGACGGCTATCTCAACCGCGCACTGGCGGTCTCCAGGGCACTCGGGGACTTGCGGCTCAAGGCCTCCACTCCTCTGTCGGCGGAGGCGGATGTGCAGCAGGTGGAACTGAGCGAAGAGGACGAATTCCTGGTCATTGCCTGCGACGGTGTTTGGGATGTGATGAGCAGCGAGGAAGCCGTAGGCATAGTCAGGAGAGAGCTCATCTCAAGCAACGATCCCCAGCGTTCCTCCAAAGTGTTGGTCGAGGAGGCTCTCCGTTGGGATTCCGGTGACAATCTCACCGTAGTGGTCGTCTGTTTTTCAGCCCGACCACCAACGCCTCACTTATGATACCATCGCTCTTCTCTTCATCCTTCTAACACGTCATCCATTTTAGTGAAATCTGGGCGAAATTTGTATGACATTTGGTCCCAAATGGGCAAAGTGTAATTCTATTTCATCAATTTTTTACAATATATCTATTTAATTCTAAATTAAAAATTATTATTATTTTAAATTAATCACAAAATTCAATAATTTATTATTGATGAAAAATATGGAATTTTTAAAATTAAAAATTTTCTATTGATTTTATTTTAATATGGAATTTATAAAATTACAAATTTTCTATTGATTTTATTTTATTTTATATAATATTTTTAAATATTCAATTGAATACTTAAAAAAAATATATATATAAAAATCTATTAATTTTCTTAAAAAAATATATATATAAAAATCTATTAATTTTCATGATAAGAAGGAAATTAATAAGAAAATTGTGGGCCAATGAAGTGAAAGAAACTAACTCTCCTCCACACATGTTCAAATAAATAAAAAATAATAATAACAAATGACACAAAAATATAATAATAATAATAGTAATTACACTCCAATGTAATCAATTTCGTTTGGACAGATATTTATGTATGTTAATGATGTCTCGGATATTCCTGCAATAATCAAACTGCTCACTTTAACCTTGAAAGTGATCGTAATATTGGTCCTTTGGCATCATATGTTAATACGAATTAATTTTAAAGGGAGTTTTCTACACTTCTGCCATGTGAGTTCTCTATCACTCACTCCACTTCCAAGGAATATGGAACTTGGCCACATCCTCAACATACATGCATCTTGGAGTTCATAGGATAGAGAAGATCTCAAACTGTGGTTAGAGGTAAGTGTCTCCACTCCCCTCTCAATCATCGACAATGCAATTCTAATTCTAACCCTAGAGGTTTTCCACATTATTTGAAACAACTCTTTCTCAAACAATATGTTCTATTTGATTTATATCTTCTTGGATTTATTCTTACAAGGTCTACCCACAGTGTTTGTTTTATTCTGGCACATATGAGTATTCAGTTCACCCAATATTGTTTTCTTTCACAATAGACAACACATGGTATTACTGCATGGTTTACATTGTCGTTGTTACTTGTTCATGTGTTCTCATATTACATTAGTGGACACAAGGAAAGAACTCTGTCTATTTATTCATTAATATTACTAGCATTTATAGAATATATATCTATAAATTTCCATAACAATATCTACTGATCTATTCACCATCTTAAATAAGTGAAATAAGGAAAAGAACACTTTATAGAACCTTCACATTAGTACTAGTTTTTTGTGTAGAACAAAATGTATATTTTCAGAACAATATTTCAAATTGGTTCAACTCTTAGTCAAGATACAAATTCTCTCTCAGTCATTATAAGAAATTAAAAATAGAAATTCAACCCATTATAATTATTAATTTGATTTAATTTTTCTAGATATATAAGATACATCAATTTGGGTTAATATTATTCTATTCAATGAATTGTGAAGAATCAAGTTAAAATAATAATTATGATAGGTTCAATTTATATCTTTTATTTTTAATAATAATTTTTTATTCTTTATAATATTTTAATTATTTATTTTGAGAGGTGTATTCTATTCTAATATGAAAGATAAGTGTTGTTGATATACATGCTTTTTAAAATAAAATAAACTAGTAATTGCACCAGGTGTTGCAAAGGAAATGTCAATGAATAGGCAACACTGTCATGATGGGCCCAATGACAATAGGAGCAACTGTTGAGCCAAAGATACCAATACGGGCCGTATACTGGGTAAATAAAGGGTAAAGAAACAAGCATTTAATGGGGTATGGCAATCAAGTCATCCATATAATTTCATTCATATAATTGACAATAAGGACAAAAATCAAGAAAAATTAAGCCAATTAATGTGCTAATGTATAATCAATTGATTGAAGAAAAGATAATGTATAAATCAATTGTTTGAAGAATATCTAAAGTATGAAGAAAAACTAATGTATAATCAATTGTTTGAAGGATCAAATCATAACATTACTCAATATTTATGCTTATAAAATAGGTAACTTCATAAGTATGAATTTCAAAAGATCAAAAGTAAAAAAATAAACTAGTTGCTAAACACCTTTATATAATAGAAGTGTTCACAAATTTTAAAAACACCTATGCTACCAAATGTTGTAGTTGTGAGGTAGCGCTACCAAGCATGTTGAATCACATCTTGACAAGCAATGTTCTACAGTCACTCATTTCATGATCCTCTTCTTTCTTTGACTCTTGTTCAACTTTGTTTCCACCTTGATGACTTGCAACCATGTCAGGTACTCATGAAACAACTTATATGAGACTTACTATAATAAGAGTGAGATAACAAAACTTGGTCGATTTAATGGTTCTCTTGTTATGAATATATATCTATATGATTTTCCAATACATGTATTTTGTATTGAATATGATATACATTTAAATGGTATATGTGATCTTCATCATGTAGATCAATTTTGATCTCAAGTATGTCAACATTTCTATTGATGTAAAGTGTTTCAAATTGGTATGTATGTTCTATTATGAGCAGCAAGAGTTAGATGCCTAGAGGAAAATTTGTGTCTCAAGAAGATGTCTAGATTAGGTCCTTCATCAATATCAAGGGTGAGATATAGATATAACAATGCACCACTTTGCATTTCCCAAATTTTTTTTAATATTAAACTTTCTCCACAAGCTCCTTAAGCTTATTATGTTCAAATCTTAAAAATTGTGCTAAATACAAGCATAACATATAAAGTAAATGGCCTGTAAATGTAAATATGTAGTAACAAACTTACCTCATGTTATATCTCACATTACAAAGATTAAATAAGATCCTAAATTTTCTCCACAAATTTCTTAAGCTTATTATGTTCAATTTTTTAAAATTATGTAAATGCAGATATGTAGTAACAAACTTACCTCATGCTATATCTCACATTACAAAGATTAAAGAAGATCATAAAAATAAACTAAATTGTAATTTTATTTTAAATTACTATTATTAAATATCAAAATAAAATTATCAGTTAAACATATGTAGATTTAAAAAGAAACATATAGCCACCACTTTACCATGGAGATTATTAACCTATAAATATGCATTGTTACATACCATGGTCCGAAACCATGGATTATTAATATCACATTCATAAAAAATTGTAATTCATGTTCATATGATAGTTTTTTTAATTTATCAATTTAATTAAAATAGTATAAATTTCATAACTACTTTTAAGAAAAATATCGACCTTTTATTGGTGACTACTACTAAAAATATTAAATCACTATCAACCATATAATAATTATTGATAATTAAATTTAAATTTTGAAAACTATTTCAAATCAGAGAAACTTGTCTACATAAACATAATAATTATTGATAATTATAGACACCCTATTCCAAAATAGAGATGTGTATCTATGTAATTACACATCTCAAGCTTCTTATAAAACATAATTTGAATGTTTGGTTAACCTTTATTCAATCATGTAATTAAGGTAGCCTTGCTTTGATATGAATCAAAGATGGGATTATGCACTAATACTATTGATTAATTCACTCTTTTGAGAGAAAGAAGATTATAATATATTCTGATGATTTATGTACTTTAAATTATGGGATTTTCATTGAAATTATTTTCTTGGGAATTAATGTTATTTAATGGTTTGTTGTTTTTTTTTCAATTGAGCCTACTATTATTTCATTCATAATAATAGGAAGTGTATTAGTCACCTTTCATTAATATGATATTGATCGCCTTGTATTGAAAATGATAAAGTCAAAAAAATTTGATCCAACCTTTGTTTGAGTGTGAGTTTGTGCGTGATGAAAACTTTTTAAAAATAAATACAAGCAACACTAGACATGAAATAGATATTGAGCTTTAAACATCTAGATTTGGTCCAAAACAATTATGGGTCACTAAGATGCTTAAGCATACTCACATAGATAAATATTTGTTTTCTAACCTAAAATACTAATATTAATATATGGTTTAACTTTCACTTGGAGAATAACTAAGATAATATTTAAAAATAGATTTCTCATTCATAACTTACAACTCCATAGCATTTGCTAAAGGTATTTTAATAATATGAACACTATTCAAGGTATTTTTATATAACAAACATTATTTAATAATTTGTGATCATATATAGTAAGACGCCTCATCATATAAGCGTAGCCCTGGCTTGTGAAAATAGCCAATAAACACAGAGTAAATGAAATAAAGCCTATGAGATATTCTACGTATTTAGTTAAATAATACATTGATATTTAGTTATTAAAAAATACATTGATTTTTATTTCATGTAAATTTATAAAGGAAAATAATATGCATCCAAAGCTCTATCTTGACATTTGTTGAATTGGAAAATTATTTATAATTTGGAGGCTTTAACATCAATATTTGAAATATGTTTTCACTATCACTAATATGCAATTTTAAATTTTAAATTATTATTATTTTAATTTAAACACAAAATTCAAAAATTTATTATTAATTTATAATTGAGGAAAAATTTATTATGAATTTTTCTATTGATTTTATTTTTTTCATATTGTTATATAATATTTTTAAATATTCAATTGAATACTTTTTAAACAAGGAAAAGAAGATATAAAAATCTATTAATTTTGGTGATAAGAAAGAAATTAATAAAAAAATGGTGGGCCAGTGAAGTGGAAGAATCTAACTCTCTCCCACGCATATTCAAATAAATAAAGAATAATAATAAAAAATGACAAAGAAATAATAATAATTGTAATTACACTCCAATGTAATCAGTCTCGTCACTACTATATACTTGGTTGGACGGATATTTATATATGTTATTAATGTCTCAGATATTCGTGCAATAATCAAACTGCTGACTTTAACCTTAATTGTAATATTGGTCCTTTTGCATCATACGTTATACGAATTATTTTTAAAGGGAGTTTTCTAGACTTCTGCCATGTGAGTTCTCTATCACTCACTCCACTTCCAAGGAATATGGAACTTGCCCACATCTTCAACATACATGCATCTTTGAGTTCATAGGACAGAGAAGATCTCAAACTGTGGTTAGAGGTAACCATCTCCACTCCCCTATCTATTATCAACAATGCAATTCTAACCCTAGAGGTTTCCAACATTATTTGAAACAACTCTTTCTCAAACAATATGTTCTATTTGATTTATATCTTCTTGGATTTATTCTTACAAGGTCTACCCACCGTATTTGTTTTATTCTGGCACATATGATTATTCTGTTCACCCAATATTGTTATGAATATTGTTTTCTTTCACAACAGACAACACACTGTGTTACTGCATTAGGTTTACATTGTTGTTGTTACTTGTTCATATGTTCCTATATTAGATTATTGGACACAAGGAAAGAACCCTCTCTATTTATTCATTAATATTACTAGAATTTATAGAATATATATCTATAAATTTCCATAACAATATCTGCTAATCTATTCGCTATCTTAAATGAGTGAAATAAGGAGAAGAACCCTTTATATAACCTTCACACTAGTACTAGTGTTTTGTCTAGAACAAAATGTATATTTTCAGAACAATATTTCAAATTGGTTCAACTCTTAGTCAAGATACAAATTCTCTCTCAGTCATTATAAAAAATAAAAAATATAAATTCAACCCATTATAATTATTAATTTGATTTAATTCTTCTAAATATATGAGATACATCAATTTGGGTTAATATTATTCTATTCAATGAATTCAGAAGAATCAAGTTAAAATAATAACTATAAAAGGTTGAATTTATATCTTTTATTTTTAATGATAATTTTTTATTTATTTATTTTGAGAGGTGTATTCTACTCTAATATGAAAGATAAGTGTTGTTGATATACATGCTTTTTAAAATAAAATAAACTAGCAATTGTACCACGTGTTGCAAAGGAAATGCCAATGAATAGGCAACACCGTCATGATGGGCCCAATGCCACAAGGAGCAACCATTGAGCCAAAGATACCAATACAGGGCCTTATATTGGGTAAATAAAGGGTAAAGAAACAAGAATTTAATGGGGTATGGAAATCGAGTCATCCATATAATTTCATTCATATAATTGAAAATAAGGACAAAAATTAAGAAAAATTAAGCCAATTAATGTGCTAATGTATAATCAATTGTTTTAAGAAAAGATAATGTATAAATCAATTGTTTGAAGAATATCTAAAGTATGAAGAAAAGCTAATGTATAATCAATTGTTTGAAGGATTAAGAAGAAATTGAGGGAAATTCAACTAATGGGATTTCTAGTTTTGAAGTCAATATGCATTGCTAGAAAATTACAATATATTTCCAACGCAAAATCGAGGACCACATAGAAATCACAAAAAGAACATTCATCTAGTGGAAGACAAAGACCATTAGACAAAAAAACAAAGAGATATTTCTTCATTAAAGAGAAAAAAACATGTGATTAGGAACAAACACATGAATAGGCCATGCTCTTAACCAGAATTGTGTGACCTTGAAATCCCCCCCCCCTTGCAATAGGTTCTGCAAATAGGCCACAAGAGATCGTGGTCATTTCACATAATTGGCGTCATGCACGAGTTTCCCAATAGTAACTCCATGAGGAGCACGGTGTCGAGAATTCATAAAAAGCACCTTCGTGTAGTAGAAGACAAAGACTTGGAAGTAGAAAAATGAAGAGCTATTTTTTAATTAAAGAGAAAAAACATGAAACCATGAACGAATACATGATCAGACCATGTTTTTAACCAAAATTCTATGACCTTGGCATATGTCCCCTTTGCAACACATTCTGCACATAAGCCATAGTAGACCATGGCCATTGCACATAATTAGCAGGATATATGGATTTCCCAACAATCACTCCATGAGACATAGAGTACAAGTTGGGTGAATAATAATAGTGGAAAGAATTAGAAACATCTCTTTTAGAATTACCACTTCCAACTGAGAGAGAAGACATAAGGGTTATAATATTAATAACTTAATCCTCCCTCCAAATTTCCCAAGGAAGAATATCGATCAAAAAATCGAATATATCAATTTTGGTAATTGTCGCAGTTATATTATTTTTTTGCACAGTCTATCTCTTCATTGTTTCAATGTGATTCTTGGTTGTTTAAGTGTCATTCCATGCCCTAAGAGTAAGTTCATTGATGAAAATATCACACGCCTTGGAAAAAAAACTGGAGCTTTTATAGATATCAACCTCTCATGCTCGTCTGACTTCATTGTTTTCTTGATTCTTGCGAGAGGTAGGTTGTGATTTATGAAATTGATAGCTAGCTTGAATCCCTACATCTTATTGGACCAACGAATCTCAACTTCCTATTCTTTATTTTGGTGGTGGTGCACCAATTGATTCAAACAAGCAGATAAATATGGGCTTGCCTTGATATGAATCAAAGATGGGCTTATGCATTAATACTATTGATTAATGCACTCTTTTTGAGAGAAAGAAGATTATAATATCTTGTGATGATTTATGTGCTTTAATTATGGGATTTTTTATTGATATTATTTTCCTGGAAATTGATGTTATTTAATGCTTTGTTATTTTTTTTCAGACCATTCTATTTTAAAATTGAGCCTACTATTAGTATTCTAAAATTTAGCATACTATTATTTCAGTCATCATAATAGGAAGTGTATTGTTCACCTTTCATTAGTACAATATTGATCACCTTGTATTGAAAATGATAAGGACAAAAAAATTTGATCTAACCTTTGTTTGAGTGCGAGTTTGTGCATGATGAAAACTTGTTAAAAATAAATACAAGCAACACTAGACATGAAATAGATACTGAGCTTGAAACATGTAGATTTGGTCCAGAACAATTATGGGTCACTAATATGCTTAAGCATACTCACATAGATAAATATTTTTTTTTCTAACCTAAAATACTAATATTAATATATGGTTTAAGTTTCACTGGGAGCATTGATATTAAATTATTAAATAATACATTGATTTTATTTCATGTAAATTTATAAAAGAAAATAACATGCATCCAAAGCTCTGTCTTGATATTTTATGAAGTGGAAAAATACTTATGATTTGGAGCCTTTAACATCAATGTTAAGAAATATTCATTTCTAAGAAATATTATTATTATTTTCATTTAATCATAAAATTAAAAAAATACTAAATTATTATTATTTTAATATCACCCCCCCCCCCCCCCCCCCCCCCCCCCCGCACCCCACACACACACACACACATATATATATATATATATTATTTTGAATATTTTATCGATAACCTTTAAGTTGTTTATTTTTAAAACAAAGAAAAGAATATATAAAAATCTATTAATCTTGGTGATAAGAAGGAAATTAATAAGAAAATGGTGAGCCAGTGAAGTGAAAGAATATAACTCTCCTCCATACATGCTCAAATAAATAAAGAATAATAACAAAAAAATGACACAAAAAAAATTCAATTTAAATATATAACCATGCTTGTATGTACAAAGGTTTTTGTGTTTAGTTTAGGGTCATGTCAACCATATAGAATCACTAGCATTGTATGTGTTTTATTCATACATCTAATACCCTTCATATAGCACTTAATTCCTATGTGGTGATAGGAATTACACTCCAATGTTATCGGTCTCATCATTACTATATATTTGGTTGGATGGATATTTATATATGTGATTGATATCTCAGATATTTGTGCAATAATCAAATTGTTGACTATTAATCATTATATTAGCTTATAATATTATATTGTTATATAATATTTTTAAATATTCCATTGAATACTTTCTAAAAAAATAAAAGAAGATATAAAAATCTATTAATTTTCATGATAAGAAGGAAATTAATAAGAAAATTGTGGGCAAGTGAAGTGAAAGAAAATAACTCTCCTTCACACATGTTCAAATAAATTAAAAATAATAATAATAAATGACACAAAAATATAATAATAATAATAATAGTACTTACACTCCAATGTAATCAATTTCATCTGGACGGATATTTATATATGTTATTGATGTCTCTGATATTCCTGCAATAATCAAACTACTCACTTTAACCTTGATCGTAATATTGGTCCTTTGGCATCATACGTTAATACAAATCAATTTTAAAGGGAGTTTTCTAGAATTTTTCCATGTGAGTTCTCTATCACTCACTCCACTTCCAAGGAATATGGAACTTGGCCACATCCTCCACATACATGAATCTTGGAGTTCATAGGATAGAGAAGATCTCAAACTGTGGTTAGAGGTAACCGTCTCCACTCCCCTCTCTATCATCGACAATGAAATTCTAACCCTAGAGGTTTTCAACATTATTTGAAACACTATAATTTGGAAACATACTATAATTTGGAGGCTTTAACATCAATATGAAGAAATATTCATTTTTAAGAAATATGTTTTCCACTATCACTAATATGCACTTCTGAAAAGTTTATTATTCAAGTTTCGGTCCATGAATTTCCAAAAAATCAATTTTTTAAAGTCCACTGTACTACCCAAACCATAAAACAAATTCATATATGTAGTGGAAAACATCAAGTTTGACCATCCGTAAGTATTGATCTTGTGTGTGGTTAGCCCTTATCAAATGCCAAAGTTTATGGTAAAGGTTGTCGATGTTAAAAATATTAATATGAGATACCTACAATGTTGTAGAAGGATAATAGAAAGACATGCTTATATTGGGTACAAAACATATCATAAGAGTGTTTCCACATAGTGTAGGTTATTACCTTGCTATGTATGGTATGATAGAATCTGTTGTTAACAATAGAAGAAGCAACCAACATCACTTCTAACCCACCATCTTCCAATGCCATAAGGAGATCAAAGTACAAAATCTCATGTTCAAATGTGTTCATCGAGACTTGATAAGCTGAATCTATAGATCTGATTTTCACTGTAGGGAATTCCCTATCGGACCCTCCAATGAACGTAGCTTTATTGCAAAATTTATCCTTATAGGAAAATCCCACGTCCTTTAATGAAACATTTGTAGTATCTTGCAATATCATTAGAGTTAGCCTTCATTTTATCTCTTTCTATTGAAATATCTTTGACTTTGCGCTGCAGAGGTTGGACGAATTTCAAAAATCCCTACAGTTGGTCTGACACTGCATGTTTTCTCTATATAGCACCAGAGGGAACTTCCATGAAAATAAAACCCTTGTGATCAGTTAAAGAAATACATACCTAAATATTTTCACCTAGGAGAAAAGATTTGAGAATTGAAATGAGAGAATTTAGGTCTTTACTCCATTGTCTTTCAGTCATTTTGTGCTTCCCTTTGTGAGATAGGACCGAACCTTGAAACTAACCATCATTTGGACAACTAGAACTATAATGTGGCCTTTAAAACATGATTAAGAAAACCAAAATGATCGGCTGTGGTTGTAGAGTTGTAGCCATAGAAAAAATTACATATGGAGGGGTGATGGGTATCCACGATGCCACGTTTTCCAATGCCAGACAAACATTTGTTGCCAGCCTTATATTGTTGGAACATTCCAGCTTGTTGTTATGCCTCTTGAGCCTATCGAAGGTTCAAACAAGCCACTACATGTAGAGCCAACGAAAGCTCGACCTTGAACTACTAATGTTCTCAGATCCCAACAGATAATTCTAGATTCTCCGAAAAAAATCCTGAAACCAATTCAGATTAAACTTGAATGTAATGATGGTCTAGATTTGAAAATTTGGTGATTCGCACAAGACAGAATTTCGACCCCAATATCTGACTATGAAATATGATGGCTTGGATGTGAAAATTCATAACTAATTAGCAGATAATATTTCAATTGTCTAACACCAAAATTAATGATGCACAAGGCACACAAGTGGCATCCTAAGGAGTTACTTTTAAAGGGGAAAGACATAATTAAAAAGTAAATGATATTAATGAATTTACAAAAAATAAAACATATTTAAATATTGGATTTATATACTGGTTAGCTAATTGACTTGGAATTGACATCCAATATGATATTCTTTCAGTAATTAATAAGATTAATAAATAATTGAGTTCGAAATATTTTTTCTAACATGTATTACACATTGCACTGTACATGTCTATATGATGTAGAAGAAGGTCAACAAAAAATAAAATGAATAAATAATTGAGTGCGAAATATTTTTCATAACACTTATTGCACATTGCATTGTACATGTATATATGATGTATAATACCACCAAGAAATTGATGATCATTCATAAACTTATAACAAGAATCATAAGCAATCCACTGTGTATGTATTTTCACTCTAAGTATTTACATGCTACGGATTATTATATTTCTAAGAAACAAAAACATCAAAGTGGTTGTTAGCCACCTATAATATTTTTTCAAAGCAAACATGTGGCTAAATATGTTTTTGAGTCTTCAAGAGATACATTTCCTTTGTAAATCTATCATTCTTGAAGCCTCCATGTGTCTTCTATCCTCTGAAGAATCTTCACTACTGTTTCCATTAATGAACCCTGCTGTTTGTGAAAGAAACTGTTTTCAAAGGCCTCCATTTTCCCCATTTTCCCTCATTCATACTTCATTTTCCTTCATTCCCTTCACAAAATCCCTTTGATAAGGTTTGAAACCTCTTTTTTAATCTTATCGGAACCCTCAAAACCCTCTGAAAAACCTTCATTTTGGCCTAAAAACCCACTTTTCAGCATTTAGGCCTTAAGCCCCTTTCGGCCTTAGCCCTAGCCCCTTTTCCACATGTGACCTCATCCCGCGACCAGGAGCTAGCCCACATTGCTCAATCGCAATCAAGGTTTATAGTTTCTTAGTTAAACGTTTATTTCAAAACTCCGATGCGATGATCCCTTTTCCTGCTAATCCGTTGATTTGATCTGGATCGTTGAATCCACAAGAACCAACAGCCAGGATCTCATCGCACTCTCCTCATAGGCCCTCCATCATTACACCCTCTGATCAATCCCAACCATTGATCTCCCCTCTAATCCGACGATCAACGCTTAATTTCACATCGCAAACTCAAAGACCCCGATGCTTTGGCCTCTTTCCTTTTCTCCGATGCAATTTAATCCCAACTGTTCATTCTACCAGATTCGACAGTTCGCGCTTCATCGCATCGTGCTCATCCTTCACGTAATCTTCCACCATCCCGACCTCCGATTAAATCTCCACCATTGATCAAGTTTGATCGGACGGTCCACATTACTTCCACTCATGAAACCCTGTCCTTCTCATTCTCCCCCATCGACAGATCTTGACCGTCGATCCTCATAATCCGACGGCTCGCATTGACCTCAGTAATGGACCCCGCCTCCTTTCGCCTGTGCATCTAACCTTTTGTCAAGTTTCTCCCGCACCGTCAGATTTCTCCTCTGATGATCTAATGGCTTAAACTCAATATCGCGTAATTTTTGCACCCAAGAGTTAACGTTTCAAAATTACGTGATATGGGCGGTTTTATAAATACATGTGTCAATCGATGTATGGAATCGCATTCCAAAAGGTAATACTACCTCCCACCCATTTCGCCGCGTGAAAACCATTCCCAGTTTTCCGCTATACTGCTCCCCCCTCCGCAATGTAACTCATGATTTTATCCTGGTCGTCGATCTCTGAGATCAGACGGTCCTAACTTAATCTTGCCCCCATTCACTTTTCACCTAATTCGCTCCCAAAAGACTTCATCGATCAATCTCTACCGTTCATTATTCTAATCTGACGACCCACATAAGATCGCGACCCCAAGTCTTTTACCATCCATCTAACCTCCCTAACGACTCCATCAAGAGATCTCCACCGTTGATTGTTCTAATCTAATGGCCCACGTTCATCCTCGCACCAAAACCTCCATCTACACCTGGTTAGCTACTCTTCCATGTTTTTCACCCATTTTTCCACTGCGCTCACATTTTCCATCACTGCTCCTCCATCCCCACGAGCCTCCGAAGCAGCCTTCCCCACTCCCGCAGGTTTATATAAGATGTTTAAATTTTCTGTTTTGCAGGTTTAATGGTGTTTCATCTATATTTTTCCCAGTCACAAGCAGGTGACAGAAAGGTCCAGGGTGACAATCTTGAGCCTAAATCAATGCAGATGGGAAGCCATGGAGGGTGAATTCTGAGATGGATTGATGCGTCATGAACATCAATCGTACCTATAAACCCTCCAGCTCAGCAGAAACCTCGGACACCTATACAGAAGAGTAGAGCCAAAAGATTAAAACATAAAGATTGAAGATGAATAGTTTAATCCACTATCTACAAGGATAAAGACCCAAAGATGATAAAGGAGGCTTAATGAAGCCTAAAGCACACATGAAGCCATATCAGTGATTTAATATCAGCAGAATGTTCTTTCTTCGAGAAGTACTAGCTACACGACCTCCTCCATTTTCCATCGAGCACCAGAACAATTATTGCACTGACAGAGGCTTTAAGAACTGTCAAAACAATAGTTATGAAAGTATGGAAGACCTCAAATACCTTCTATCACCTTACTTATCTCAGAAGGAAAAACAGAGTACCAACATCCAAAGAGTACTTCAAGAGACATATCTAAAGTTATGGTCAATCTGACAAAGAATTCTAAACCAACCTAAAGGGTACACACAGTTAATGCAAAGCCATTATGTAGAGTGGGAATTCAAATACTTCCTCTCCTCTGTCTTAATGGATCATTTAAGTTCATATCTACTACCCCACCTCCTCATTCACCTATAAGTATTCATTGAAGATTCATTATAAATGGTTGGGATTTTATTAATTGTATGAATTGTTATTGAGGGGAAGTAGCTGAGTAGTTTGTAATATAGTAGGCTGGGAAGAGAAGTTTGGACTCTAAAGAGCCATTGGAATCAAAGTATGTGACTGGTTTTGCACATCAATTGAACAAGCAGATTCACAGGATCCTGGTCTATATTATTGGTGATGTTTCCTTACTGTAATTGCCTCCTTTCATGTTTTATCATACTGTCCATTATTCTTTGATAAAGAACAACAAGCATAGATTAGGACATACTGTTGGAAGTACCCTAAATCTCACTGTTAATATTTATCTCTATGTTTTCCTCTGATTGTGTATTTTAAGGATAATTCTAGAGAGTATAACCAATCAAGAAGATTTGGTGACCCCATGCCTTGCTGAGTACAACTTGAAAAATTGCCCTTGAAAGGTATTTTCATTTCATGCTAAGTAAATATTGAACTAGGGAAGTCTATGGTTAGCCCTGTCCTCTAGTTTCTTCTCCAATAGTCTGTCTTGAAATTTTCCCTGTGAGTTGGTGTCAAAAGTAGTGAAGGTTAAAAGTCTTTCTCTGATCTTAGGCCTTGATTTGTGTTTAATCTTAAAATTTTTCTACTTTCTGAAAGCAGTTATGAGGACTACTGGATTGTTTCCCTTGAGAGCATGCTGAAAGTAGGTTAGGTTAAAAGTCCTTCCTTGATCTTAAGCTACCCTTTGTGTCTTTACCGAGAGTTTCCTTTGAAGTATGTCAAAAGCAAGATAGGTTAAAATTCCTTACCTGATCTTAGGCTGCACTCTGGTTTCTTTCTTTCACCCATTCTTAATGTTCCATCTCACCACCTATCTAAAGAGATCCTTTGGTATAGATGACTTGCCCTATGGAAACCCTTGGATATTTGTTATGCAAGTAATCCCCTTTCATGACTCCATAGCCCAATGGATTGGCACTTATTTTAACACATATTCCCATGCTGAAACATCCTGTTACTTTGATCTTTCTCCACTTCACATAACCTTCTCATTTAATGATCTCCAACCAAACACACAAAACAAAAACCCTTGTCCTTCATACCTAGCCTAATACCATAAACTGACCTTAAAGATATATCATTCTTTGCATTTATAGAGAGATCCCTCTCTGGATCCAGGAGGGCTAGATCCTAAGATCCCAAAGTGGTTTGATGTTGTCTTCTCATTTGGTATTGCCAAATCCACCAAATCACAAGAACCACAACATAATGGCGACTCCGCTGGGGACAGACCAATTAGCCTCGATTTGTTATAACTGTTGATGGTGGACAAAAACCTTCATTAAAACATTGAAAATCCTCCACCTGGTGACTCCACAAACTCCCAAAAGACCAAATGACTTCACTAGTAGAAGACTCTGAGATGGTTGAACAGATACAGTGACCTATTTTCTGATTTACAAACATAGATCCAAGTATGGCCAGAGAAGAAAAAATAAATGCATTAGTGGATAGAAAGGAAAGAATAATGTGCATACTTAGTGAAAAAATAATGGAGAGGTATGAGGCTAATTTAAATATCGATGATCTAGAGCAGCCCATGCTTTTCCCAGATCAAGAAAAAACTCAACCTCTACAAGACCTAGACAATGAGCAAGACATGTATGATGCTCAAGAATTTATAGAAGATGGTGAGGAAGGTTGTCAAGAAATTCTTTATTGCCTACCTATATATTGTACTATGCTGTTAAGAGAACTTCATGACCAAATTGCAAATACTTATAGTGAGTAGTGATTTGAGGAAAAAAGTAGCCACTTAGAAAATGTAGAATATGATGTGGAAGGAAAACCAACACATATGGGAACTCCTCCAAATGAAGATCCCCTAGAAGAGGCTCAAGAAGACATCCAGCCTCAAATTCAGTCTTCATAATAAATAGAGAGCTGCTGCGCTTCTGCTCAAAGAAACACAAGAACAATTTATCCTTTGAAAGAAGAAGAAATTGATCAAATATTAAACAAGCATCCAACCTCTGAAATATTTTATAAAACAAACACTCTTGCCCATTCATCTACTGAGTTTGGTTGTACATATTTGAAAATCTCCTTTGTAAATCAGAAGGAAGAAAGATCTGCTGATAATCTAGTATGTCTGATTGGTAACATTACCTACTTTAATGATTTTCCTAACTTTGATTCATCTCATGATAATGTTATCCAAACAGAAGTTGATCTTGCAGGGCCATCTTCAATAGATTTGTGGGAGGAAGATCAGTTCCATCAACTTCAAGAAAGTGATGAGCCAAGTCAGGCTATTGACAATACTGATGAGGAAAGTTATGTAAGTTTAGTAGCAGGTGAAGATTCCTTGAATCTTCACTCTACTTTATCTCAGATCACCAGTAACAGTTTTCATGTGATTGGGAATCAACAACATTTCCTCTCAAAGGGTGAAGAGGAAAACAATGAAGAAATTTTTGAGTAGGTTGAAACCAAGGAGATTTCTCTTGAAAAAGAGGAAGCAATGAAACAAACCCCTGCTCAAGAATACGATGATGTTTTCATAGATCTCAGCCCACCAAATCATAATATATTAGAGCCACAATAGGACAACACAATATTATATGATGAGTTCTCCATTTCAGAAAGAAATGAAGATGAGGAAGATTTTCTTTCTCAAAAGAATCTTTTCCTTGATCCAGTGGAAGATGAAATAATCCTGGTTGAAACCTACTTGTCAAATACTCACAACCAGGTATTATTCTGAGGTCCTTATGCTCATTTCCTGCAGCCATTCAGAGAAGGATCAAAGGTCATCAAGAGCAGCTTGCTGTAGACAACAAGAAAAATTTTAGAAGTTGCTGCTAAAAAACAAAGATAATGGGAGTGGCCATGCCTGTCCAACATGCTCAAAGAGATGAGCAGAAACTAGTCATGGGATCATCTGATTGATTGGATGTATTGGAAAAGAGAGTTTGTCAACTAGACATGTAAATATTCCAAGTTAGGGTAGGGTAGGTAGGAATATCAATAAAGCTCAACCTGTCAGCATTTAGTTAGTTGTTGATTTTACTTTGAAGAAAAATTCAAAAAATACAAAAATAGAAAGAGAAGGGTTCATACAAGCTTAAAACTTGAACCAGTAGAGAAAAGAAGAAGAAGCAGCTCTAACAAGATAAAAACCAGAGGCAAAGTGAAGAAAGAAAGGTGACTCTAAAAAGCTCAAAATCTGAGTCATAAGAAGAAGGAAGGATGCTGGTGATTTTCAGATCTGAAGCCTTCAATTTTTTTTTTTAATTTCCACAAAGTCCAGTCCATGTGCAGCTTGTCTTTATGCCATGGACCCACAAAAAATTAGACAGTCTAATCCTGGTTTGTCTATATTTAAATTTCTGTTTTAGAATGTAGAGAATGGAATCTGTCAGACAGTTTAATCCTGGCAGATATTAGTTTAGGCAGAGAAGCTATGAGTCCCACTGTTTAATCTGGTCTCATGGAAGAATAAGGGTAGAATTAGATTAGTTTTTGATTTCAATAAAAAATAATGATGAATAAGGTCTGCAAGTCTAAATGCACCTTGAAGAAAAAATGTTAAGATAGTAGGATGGGTAGGTAGTTTTTAGGGGAAGTCTTGCTACTGATATAATATCCATCATGTTTGTAGCATCTGATCAAAGAAGAAAAAATATGGTCAAGTATCAGGAATATGGCCTACTTCCAAAGATCATATCTGAGATTCTTGGCACCTTCAAGAAGATGCCATCCCCATGTGGAGCCACTGTTAGCCACCTATAATAATTTCTCAAAGAAAATAGGTGGCTAAATATTTTTCTGAGTCTTCAAGAGACACATTTCCTTTGTAAATATATCATTCTTGAAGCCTCCATGTGTCTTCTATCCTTTGAAGAATCTTCACTGCTGTTTCCATTAATGAACCCTGCTGTTTGTGAAAGAAACTGTTTTCAAAAGCCTCCATTTTCCCCATTTTCCCTCATTCATACTTCATTTTCCTTCATTCCCTTCATAAACTCCCTTTGATAAGGTTTGAAACCTCTTTTTTAATCTTATTGGAACCCTCAAAACCCTCTGAAAAACCTTCATTTTGGCCTAAAAACCCACTTTTCAGCATTTAGGCCTTAAGCCCCTTTCGACCTTAGCCCTAGCCCCTTTTCCGCATGTGACCTCATCCCGTGACCAGGAGCTACCCCCATCGCTTAATCACAATCAGGGTTTATAGTTTCTTTGTTAAACGTTTATTTCAAAACTCCGATGCGATGAGCCCTTTTCCTGCCGATCCGCCGATTTGATCTGGACCATTGAATCCACAAGAACCAATGGCCAGGATCTCATCACACTCCTCTCATAGGCCCTCCGTCATTACACCCTATGATCAATCCCAAATGTTGATCTCCCCTCTAATCCGACGGCCAGTGCTTAATCACACATCGCAAACTCAAAGACCCCGGTGCTTTGGCCTCTTTCCTATTCTCTAATGTAATTTAATCCCATTCGTTCATTCCGCCAGATCCGACGATTTGCGCTTCATCGCATCACGCTCATCCCTCATGTAATCCTCCACCATCTTGACCTCCAATTAAATCTCCATCGTTGATCAAGTTTGATCGGACGGTCCACGTTACTTTCGCTCTTCAAACCCTGCCCTTCTCATTCTCCCCCATCGACAGATCTCGACCGTCGATCGTCACAATCCGACGGCTCGCATTGACCTCAACAATGGACCCCGCCTCCTTTCACCCCTACATCTAACCTTTTTTCGCATTTCTCCCGCACTGTCAGATTTCTCCGCCGATGATCCAACAGCTTAAACTCAATATCGCGTAATTTGTGCGCCCAAGAGTTAACGTTTCAAAATTACGTGATATTGGCGGTTTTAGAAATAGACGTGTCAGTCGGTGTATGGAATCACGTTCCAAAATTTAATACTGCCTCCCACCCATTTCGCCGCACGAAAACCATTCCCGGTTTTCCACTATACCGCTCCCCCCTCCACAATGTAACTCATGATTTGATCCTGGTTGTCGATCTCTAAGATCGGACGGTTCTAACTTAATCTCACCCCCATTCACTTTTCACCTAATTCGCTCTCGAAAGACTTCATCGATCGCTCTCTATTGTTCATTATTCTAATCTAACGACCCAAATCAGAACATGACCCCAAGTCTTTTACCATCCATCTAACCTCCCTAACGACTCCATCGAGAGATCTCCACCGTTGATTGTTCTAATCTAACGGCCCATGTTCATCCTCGCACCCAAACCTCCATCTACACCTGGTTAGCTGCGCTACCAGGTTTTTCACCCAATTTTCCGCTGCACTCACATTTTCCATCACTACTCCTCCATCTCCACGAGCCTTCGAAGAAACCTTTCCCACTCCCGCAGGTTTATATAACATGTTTAAATTGTCTGTTTGCAGGTTTAATGGTGTTTCATCTATATTTTTCCCACAGTCACAGGCAGGTGACAGAAAGGTCCAGGGTGACGATCCTGGGCCTGAATCAATGCAAATGGGAAGCCATGCAGGGTGAATTTTGAGATGGATTGATGCGTCATGAACATCAATCGTACCTATAAACCCTCCAGCTCAGTAGAAACCTCAGACACTTTTACAGAAGAGCAGAACCAAAATATTAAAACATAAAGATTGAAGATTAATAGTTTAATCCACTATTTAGAAGGATAAAGCCCGAAGATGATCAAGGAGGCTTAATGAAGCCTAAAGCACACATCAAGCCATATCAGTGATTTAATATCAGCAGAACGTTCTTTCTCCCAGAAGGACTAGCTACACGACCTCCTCCATTTTCCATCGAGCACCAGAATAGTTATTGCACTGACAGAGGCTTTAAGAACTGTCACAACAAAAGTTATGGAAGTATGGAAGACCTCAAAGACCTTCTATCACCTTACTTATCTTAGAAGGAAAAACATAGTACCAAAAGCTAGAGAGTACTTCAAGAGACATAGCTGAAGTTATGGTCAATCTGACAAATATTTCTGAACCAGCCTAAAGGGTACACACAATTAATGCAGAGCCATTATGCAGAGTGGGCATTTGAATACTTCCTCCCCTCTGTCTTAATCGATCATTTAAGTTCATATCTACTACTCCACCTCCTCATTCACCTATAAGTATTCATTGAAGATTCATTGTAAATGGTTGGGATTTTATTGACTGTATGAACTATTATTGAGGGGAAGTAGCTGATTAGTTTGTAATATAGTAGGTTTGGAAGATAAGTTTGGACTGTAAAGAGCCATTGGACTCAAAGTATGTGACTAGTTTTGCACATCAATTGAACAAGCAGATTCACAGGATCCTGGTCTATATTATTGGTGATGTTTCCTTACTGTAATTGTCTCCTTTCATGTTTTATCATACTATCCATTATTCTCTGATAAAGAACAAAAATCATAGATTAGGACATACTGTTGGAATTACCCTAAATCTCACTATTAATATTTATCTCTATGTTTTCCTATGATTGTGTATTTTAAGGATAATTCTAGAGAGTATAACCAGTCAAGAAGAGTTGGTGAGCCCATGCCTTGCTGAGTACAACTTGAAAAATTTCCCTTGAAATATATTTTCATTTAATGCTAAGTAAAGATTGAACTAGGGAAGTCTATGGTTAGCCCTGTCCTCTAGTTTCTTCTCCAACAATTTGTCTTGAAAGTTTTCCTGTGATTTGGTGTCAAAATAAGTGAAGGTTAAAAGTCTTTCTCTGATCTAAGGCCTTACTCTGTGTTTAATCTTAAATGTTTTCTACTTTCTGAAAGTGGTTATGAGGACTACTAGATTGTTTCCCTTGAGAGTATGCTGAAAGCAGGTTAGGTTAAAAGTCCTTCCTTGATCTTAAGCTACCCTTTGTCTCTTTACCAAGAGTTTCCTTTGAAGTATGTCAAAAGCAGGATAGGTTAAAAATCCTTACTTGATCTTAGGCTACACTCTAGTTTCTTTCTTTCAGCCATTCTTAATGTTCCATCTCACCACCTATCTAAAGATATCCTTTGGTATAGATGACTTGCCCTATGGAAACCCTTAGATAGTTGTTATGCAAGTAATCCCCTTTCATGACTCCATAGCCCAGTGGATTGGCACTTCTTTTAACCCATCTTCCCATGCTAAAACATCCTGCTACTTTGGTCTTTCTCTAATTCACATAACCTTCTCAGTTAATGATCTCCAACCAAACACACAAAACAAAAACCCTTGTGCTTCATACCTAGCCTAACACCATAAACTGACCTTAAAGATATATCATTTTTTTCATTTATAGAGAGATCCCTCTCTGGATCCAGGAGGGCTAGATCCTAAGATCCCAAAGTGGTTTGATGTTGTCTTGTCATTTGGTATTTCCAAATCCGCCAAATCACGAGAACCACAACAGCGGTGATCCTATTTTACCCACATTGTGGATCGAGAGCTAATAACAATTTTTTTCATGCTAAAAATACACGTTGAAAACCTATTTCGATCCCCAATACAAAGTACAAGAAAAAGGTTTTTTCTAGCCACAACTCTTACAACTCTTAGCGAGTACAAAAATAGAATTAAAAGGGCTTTTCAACCCACAATTCTTAGCCAGTATGTGAGAATGGATTCTGCAAGAAAAGGCATTAATTTCCATAGGTTTCACTCGTAGCCCAATGAATTTCCATGAAAATAAAACCCTTCTAATCTGTTAAAGAAATACATACCTGAATATTTTCACATGGGAGCAAATATTTGAGAGTTAAAATGAGAGAATTGATGTCTTTATGCCATTGTCTTTCAGTTATTTTGTGCTACCTTTTGTCAAAAGGAGGGAACCTTGAAAATCACCATCATTTGGATGACTAGAATTGTAGAATGTGGCCTTTAAAACATGATTCGAAAATCCAGAAGGACTGGTTGTGGTTGCAGAGTTGCAGCCATAGAAAAAATTACATATGGAGGAGTGATGGGTATCCATGATGCCATGTTGCCCGCAGGCTTACTGCCAATGCCAATAAAACTTCTGTCGCCAACCTCTTGAGCCGATTGAAGGCTCGGAGAGTCCGTTGTAGGTAGAGTTAGGGGAAACTCAACTTTGAGCTACTCATGATTTATGATCCCAACAAACAATTCTAGATTCTCCGAAAACAGTGAAAAAAATTCCTGAAACCAATTTAGATTAAACACCAATTTGATGATGGACCAGATGTGAAAATTCAGTGATTAGCACGAGATATAATTTCGACCGCGATATTTAACTATCTTAGATGATGGCTTGGATGTGAAAATTCATAATTGATTAATATCAGTCTTCAATCTACTATTTTTCAATTTTATGGTACAGAATACTTCAATTGTCTAACATCAAAATTACATAGGTGGAATCTTAGGGAGTTCTTTTCAAAGGGAAACACCTTACAACCAAAGTAAATATTCAATAACTAAAAAAAATATAGACTATAATAAAAAACACAAAATTAAATATACATATTTGATAGTGTTAGTTAAAAACACACATTTAATTAGTGTTAATTAAAAGAATATATTGAGTAGAGTTAGTTAAAGGATTTGAATAATGTGTCTGTATCCTAAAAAAATTTGAATTATTTTAAAGGATTTAAATTATATACTTATTATTACAAAATTATCTAAATATTTGATAATATAAATTAAAATTAAAATTGATTCTACTCATTGTAATTTTTTGAATTTATATTTCATATTTTTTATAATATTTTATTATTGTATTGAGAGGTAAATTTGATAAATAAGTATAAATGAGAATATTTGACAACTCAGAGTAGCTACCAAAAAACACAAGCAATACAATGTAGATATGTATGCCAAATGTAATGACTTAGTGGCTACCAGGAAAGAGGCCGATAATTTGATTGAATAAGTTAGGTTTCACCCATTCCACAATTGCATCACATACTAGAAATGGAAAGTTGAAATATTCAATTGAATACTTTCTAAACAAAAAAAAATATAAAACTTATTAATCTTCATAATAAAAAATAAATTAATAAGGAAAATAATGAACCAATAAAATGAAAGAATGTAACTCTTCTCCATACATGATTAAATAAATAAATAATAATAATGATAAATGACACAAAAAATTTCAATTTAGATATGTAACCATGTATATATGTACAAAGGTTTTTGTGAATTACTTTATGGTCATGCCAACCATATAGAATCACTAACATTGTATGCGTTTTATTCATACATATAATACCTTTCATATAATAATTAATTACGTCGTAAGGTGTTAGTATTTGAAAACAACTTTTTTAGCTGCCACTCTGTCCATGTTTGGGCCACTAGATGACATGTTAGATAATTGAAATGTTTTAGGCCACTAGATCCAATGCCTACATCAACCTAACTAACTAAATAACTCACTAAACCATACTAATCTCTTCCACCTTGCTATGATACATCCTATCTTCTGTAGAAATTCTGCATTTCGATCTGCAAGTACTTTTGGTTTTCTTATGCCCATTGTCAGTTAAATGTGAGAATTGGCATTCTAAGTTAAATGTGAGGATTGGTTTTCTTCTGCATTCTCAGTTAAATGTGAGGATTAGTTTTCTTCTGCATTCTCAGTATGTGAGAACATTTTCTACCCTAAAATTTCTTATGCTCGTTAAATGTGAGTACATCGTGACAAATTTGATTAATTTTTCTTCTGGGGTGACTAATTTTTTTTTTGGTGAAGATTGGTGTAAACATCTGCTGCTTTGAAATTTCTTATGCGCATTCTCAATTAAATGTAAGGAGACTAATTTTTCTTCTGTCCATCACATCTGTCGTGACTAATTTCTTTTGAGTAAATATTGGTGCAAATTTTCTGCTGTGATTGATTTTATGTGAGGACATTGCAGTGACTAAATTTTTTAGTAAAGGTTGGTGAAAAAATTCATATGCTTTTATGTGCATTCTCAGTTAAATGTGAAGACACCTACAGTAATTCTTGATTTGAACCAATTTAGTATCGAATTTATTAATTTTCTTGATTTGAACTTATTTGGTAACTCTGATATATTCTAATTATTTTTTAATTTTTTAATTTTTTAAATTAAAATTTAATAAAATATATTTGAATTAAAATGTGAGTACATCGTGATTAATTTGACTAAATTTTCTTCTGGGCATCACATCTGTGGTGACTATTTTTTTTTTTTTTGGTAAAGATTGGTTCACATTTTCTTTCTCAGTATGGGAGGACATCTGCTGCCCTGAAATTTCTTGTGCGCATTCTAAATTAAATGCGAGTAGACTAATGTTTCTTCTGCCCATCACATTTGCCGTGATTAATTTCTTTTGAGTAAATATTGGTGCAAATTTTCTGCCGTGATCAATTTTATGTGAGGACATTGCAGTGACTAAATTTTTTGGTAAAGATTGGTGAAAAAATTCATGTATGTTTATGTCGTAATTCTTGATTTGAACCAATTTAGTATCAAATTTACTAATTTTCTTGATTTGAACCAAATTACTAATTCTAATATATTCTAATTATTTTATATTTTTAAATTTTTTAAATTAAAATTTAATAAAATATATTTGAATTAAAATATTAATTTTATTTATTTAAAACTAAATTATAAATACATATACATATATAAGTTAACATTCTAAAATCGTAAAAAGCACAGAACTCACTTGTTATTTTAGCCATTGACACCACCCGAACGTATAAATAAAAAACATATAAATGAAAATGGAATGGTCTGTTACAAAGATTCATCTTGTACAGGAAATTGAATTCAACCTATGCAGAAAATTGAGAGCTTTTCCTGTTGATGATTGTTGCTGTACAATAAAAAGATGGCTGCGATCTAATTGTAACAGAGAATTTATCAGAAAAATGCATTTAATGAATCAAAATACCATTTATAAATTTCTTTTTAAAAAAAACAACACTCATCATTTCTCTTCAAAATTACTATTCATTATAAACTTAAATCAATTTTTCTTTTTCTTTTTTTTTTTCTTTTTTTAAATTTGAAAACTTGTTTATTTGAAATCTTTTATAATAAATATATTTAAAAAGATATGTAAAATCGCAGAAAATTAATCACTCATAAAATCACACATTCTTGATTTACCGTTTTCTCAGTTTTGTAGATTTTTGAAAGCAAAAATTAAATTGAATACTCGTAAACTTTTCCTATTCTAAAATCTATTTTTTTTTTCTTATTTGAAAACTTGTTTATTTAAAATATTTTATAATAAATATATTTAAAAAGATTTCTGAAATACCAGAAAATCAATTTTTTATAAAATCATAGATTCTTGGCTTATCGTTTTCTCATCTTTGTAAATTCTTGAAAGCAGAAATTAAATTAAAAACTTGTAAACTTTTCATTATGATTTTTCTTTTTTTCTCTGCATATATACCATCCCACCAATATCTTTACTGCCATTAACATCTTTTCTTAGTAAACTAAGAATTGGTTCCGTCTAGATAAGTTTTTGAGACATTTCATCCATTAATTTCATCAAATTGTATTGGTATCGAATTTACTAATTTTCTTTCTTTGAACCAATTTGATAACTTTGATATATTCTAATTATTTTACATTTTTAAGTTTCAGTTAAAATTTAATAAAATATATTTGAATTAAAATGTTAATTTTTTTTAATTAAAACCAAATTTTAAATACATATACATATAAAAGGTAACCTTTTAAAATTGTAAAAAGCACAAAACTCATTTTTCATTTTAGCTGTATACAAAATTAGGCTTTGCTATTAAGCATTGCTCAAGGGTGTTGCATTTAAACAACATCAGGTAAAAATCCAAAATCCATTTGGTGCATCAGGAAAGCCAAAAATCCGTGATTGCAAAATAATATTTATATATTATTTAGATATATTTATAATTGCAAAAAAAACAAAAAAATCTAAGTTTTCCATCCTATTGAATAATATGGAGTAGGAGTTGTAAGGACAAGAATCATCGATAATGAATAAAATGATAAGAAAGAAAAATGAAATTAATAACGGAGGTTGCCCACTATCATCATCATTAAATAAAAATTCATATATATATATATGTTAATTTTATTAAAAAAATAATTATAATTAAGAAAATTGTAATTCTAAGCTATTAAATTTAGATAATTTTATTTTTCAAAGTTTTCAAAAAATATGAATTTATATTCATTATTAAGAATATAATTTCATGGGAAAAAAAATTCTTATTTGAAAACAACTCCCCTAGCTGCTACTGTGTCCATGTTTGAGTCATTGGATCAAATGTTAGATGATTGAAATGTTTTAGGCCATTAGATCCACAAGTAAATAGTTTTTTATATGTTTTTTATAATGTTAGTTTTTTTTTTTTTTAATAAGTTAGATTAAATTTAAGTTTTGGTGACTTTTATTTTTAATAAGTTAGATTGAATTTAAGTTTTAGTTTCATGAGGCACAATAGTTGCTAAGGTTTTGCAAATGGGGTAGCAAGCTAAGTGGGCTTGATTGTGGGGAAAACTCCACAGTTAAGCGCGCTTGAGCCAGAGGAGTTCTGGGATGGGTGACCTCCCCGGAAGTCTTGGTTACCGGGTGCAAACCCCGGAAGTGATGATTGACGCTATGTGATTCATTTCACTATTTTCAATCCCACTTCTTCTCATGGAAATGGTCATAGATGAATCACTAAATTAATGCAGTTGAATCCCAAAAATGATATCTAATATAATGCACTACGGAAACCCCTCATACTTAAAATGTTGTTATTAAAAATTTGTTAAATTTTAACTTCAAATATTTAGACTTTGTCAAATTACATAAAAATAAAAATAAAAGTAAATTAAATAAAAAGATTGACATAAGTCATGCAAATTTTAATTAGGTCAAAATACAAAATAAAATAAAAATAATAAAATAAAATAATAATAAACTATAAAAACAATCCATGGTATTGACCCATGGTATTCATGTGGAATGTAGTTTATTTAAAGAGGGAAATTAAGAAACTATATACATATCTTTATGTTGGAACACCTAATCCTACATGGGTAGGTGTGGAATACGAATGATATCTAATATAATGCACTACGGAAACCCCTCATACTTAAAATGTTGTTATTAAAAATTTGTTAAATTTTAACTTCAAATATTTAGACTTTGTCAAATTACATAAAAATAAAAATAAAAGTAAATTAAATAAAAAGATTGACATAAGTCATGCAAATTTTAATTAGGTCAAAATACAAAATAAAATAAAAATAATAAAATAAAATAATAATAAACTATAAAAACAATCCATGGTATTGACCCATGGTATTCATGTGGAATGTAGTTTATTTAAAGAGGGAAATTAAGAAACTATATACATATCTTTATGTTGGAACACCTAATCCTACATGGGTAGGTGTGGAATACGAAAAGTCACAATGGAGTCCAAGTGACCTTGGAATGTGTAACCAAGAGTCACACCATTGTACTATAAATGTACATCTTTGTATAATGGAAAATATGAGAGCTACACGCTTATCCTTCATTGTGTGTTGAGTCTCCTTGTTGTGTGTGTTTATTTTTCTCATACACCGTGTATGTGTTTAACATGGTATCAGAGCTGATACGTTCATAACCAGCTCAACCTTGAGTGAGCCATTTGTGTTTATGGCCTGTGCATATCTGCAAAAATTCTTGGCATTTTTGCAGCACTCAGAGTTTCTGCAGCAGACGTTTTGCCGCATTCATAAATTGGCAGCATTCAGAAAGTGGTTTTGAAGAAGAGCAGCAGTGGTTTTGAAGAAGAGTTGCACTGCACATCTGAAGGTTTTCATTCTGATTTCTTCCTGCAATCTCTGCCTTTTAAATTCTGCATTTTGAAGAGCTGCTGGAATAGTGTTTCAAAGTGGGTTTCTGAAAGGAAAATTTTTGAGTTTTTCATTGAAAAATATCTGCAAGTTTCTGGGTTTTTTTAATGGAAAAGATTTCTAAATACTGTTAAATTCTACAATGGAGTAGGTTGCTATATATTTGAAAAAAAAAAATTGCTGTTTTGAAGACTAAAATTTTGCAGTTGCCCTCATTTCTGCATTTTCTGCTGCTGGGAAAATTTTCTCTACTGCATCTCTCCTACAGCATTTGTGAAATTACTGCTCTCTATTGTTTAAAAAAAAAAATTATGGGTTGTTTCAAGCCTTCCAGCCCTCCTCTCTGCTGTTTTAAAAAATAATAATAAAAAATAAATAAATAAATAAATTCTGGTTTAGGGCTTTCGGCCCCCCTCCCCAACCTGTAATTTTTACAACTCTACACTCACCCTTATCACTCCACGCACACCACAACTCAACACTCTCCATGCCTCCTCCCTCGAGCTCACACCCGCTCTATCCCGGCCCTTCGAGCCCCGTCCCTTGCCTCCTTATCGCTCCAGGCCTACACTACCTGCGCGGCCCTTTTCTCACCCAACCTAGCCGTTCTCTCCCCTGCTACCCAGTGGATCCCTTACTCCACTCTACCCTACCCATCCACCCATCCCTACGCCTCTACCCGCCCTCCCTCGCTCGAGCTCCCTCCCACGCCTCACGCCCACGGCTTCTCTCTAACCCTGCAGCTCTCAACCCCGGCCTGCACCTCTCCCCTTGTGCATACACTCTCCCATACCCCCTCACATCGACTCTCGTCCCTTCCACTCACGCGACTACCCACCCGCCGACTCTCTCTACCTGGCGCTCCCCTACTTCCCAACGCACCCGCTCCTTATCCCTCCACCATCACTCACACCCTCGGCCTCCCTGTTCTCATTCCTCAACTCGCACGGCACTCCTCCCATTGCTCCATTCCCCTGGCCCCCCCTTATTACAATCCCTCCTCATCCTTAATTTTAATCCCCTTTTTAAATAAATCTCCCTCCCTTTGCCCACTCGTTCCATTCCAGTTTTATTTTAATTTTTTTAAGTAAATCTCCCCTTGCCCCTCATAATTTTCTAAATTTGACCTTTTCTTTATATAGTTAAAACCTCACCCCTCTCTCATTCGCTCGCTCCCCAACGTGCCTCCATTCCACCACTCCCAATTTTAAATTCGATTTTTTAATTTTAGTTTCTATAATATCCCCTCCCCCCATTAATAAAACCCCCTCCATATAATACCTCCTCTATTTTTAATATCCGCCCCTCCCATATAATACCTCCTCTCTCCTTTTAAATTAATTCCCTTTTTAATTAATTTTTAATTAATTAAAAATAAATAAATAAATAGCAGAGAGAGAGGAAGAGAGGATATGGACAGCAAAAAAGAAGAAATGGCGTATGAGTAGAGGGATTGAATACATAGAGAAAAGTGAGATTTACATTTTATGATTTGTGGCATTGATAGAAGGGTGATTTTCTGAAGAAATTTACACGTGAAGACAAGATTGCCATGATTGCAAAACAGTTATTTGAAGAAAGAATTCAGCTGCTTTAAAGGCTTTTTGCATAGTGTTTTCAGCTTCACATTTACAAAATATTTTGCAGAGATATTGTATTGCATTGACATTTTATTGTGAGTGGATATTGCTTCTTCATAATTGCAATCAGTAAATTTGAGTTGTTGAAAAAATTTGTTGATTGTCCTCCATCATTTGAGGAGCAGATTTTGTACTTTGAGATTTCCATAGTTGGAAGTTCTCTTGAGTCATTTGTAATTGTTTAAAAGGAAGTTGAATCACATTGTAAATGGGTGCATTTTCGGTTGAAGCCCACACCCTTCATTTTGAGCCTAAGTTGTTGAAATGGATAAAATAAATGAGGCATTAGAGTTGTTGAATAACCTCATTCATTCCAATGTTGATGATCTGATAAAAATGAGCAAGGATGCTCTTTGTAACATTCAAAGTTGTTTTCTATATGCACATGAGAAGATTGAGTTTTTTCAGTTGGAATCTCAGCTTCAACAAGATGAACTTCAGCAAAAGAGTCACCATTCTGAACCTGTTTTTTTTCAGAAGATTGAGAAGGAATCTCATCAGAAAAAAGAAGATAAAGTTGCAGATGATTCACATTCAGTTCCTTGCACTAGAGCAGATTTACATGCAGATGCAACAATTCAACCTGCACTTCTCAAACCCATCATCATACCTTGGGAAGAGCTTGTCCACAACAAGCACAAAACTGATATTGGATATGACAAGGATGTGTCCTTTCAAATTCCAGACTACACCAAGCCCATCATATTTTAGAGTGCCAGATTCCTGTATGACAGTTCACCTACAGTTGTTCCAAATCCTGCTCCACTTCCACAACAACAATAGATTGTAAAATGCCAACACTATGATCGAGTTAGCCATATAAAAGATCATTGTTTTGATCTTCATCCATGCAAGCACTGTGTTCGACACACTCATTCTTCAGACAGATGCTTTAGAAACAAGCCTCCTGCAAGAACAAAGATTCATCTTGGATGGATCACTTCTTGGCAATGGGCATCAACAGCCAATAAGATGTTTAAGTCGCATGTTAGAACATGTTCAAGAATATTGAGCAAACTTGCAGTTGAGTTTTTGCCATCATCTCACCTTATCCCTGATAGGGGGAAAAATGGTAGTCACGTAAAAGCTTCAACGTCAGATCAAGCGAGCCTGAGCCACAATCTCTCATTCCATGTTTAGAGTTGTAGCCAGAGACACAACAGTTCAAGCGAGCCCGAGCCACAATTTGTCATTCCAGATTCAGAGATGTAGCCAGAGACACGAATGCCCATGAGCATGCCTTCGGTTGGTGGACAACCTTAAACCATCATCTTTGGTTGGTGGACAACCTTACCAACCTTAAACACCACCGAGAGAGTTGAAGGTATCCCATACATATATGAAGACACTTCCTCTAGCGAGCCGTAGCACGGAATTCTTTCCGACTTTGGTTGAAGTTCCGGGTGTATTAACCTAAACATTCGAGTGATTTGGTAATCCTTAAACCATCATAGGTAGTAGACCTCCCTTCTTTTAGGTTGAAGGTCTCCCTTTTTTATGAGAGAAAATTCCTCTAGCAAAAGCTTTTAGCTTCTTGCCAGTTTTGGAAGAGTTCCGAGAACTGCAACAAGTACTGTGTTCCAGTGTTGGTGGTCATCCTTAAACCACCTCTTTTTTCTAAAATTTCAGAGAGTTGATTCAGTCCAAGTGTTGCCATGTATACTTTGCAGATTTGTATTACAATTCTCTTCTTGGACTCACACATACCCCTTCGGATTAAGGGGGGATGTTGGAACACCTAATCCTACATGGGTAGGTGTGGAACACGAAAAGTCACAATGGAGTCCAAGTGACCTTGGAATGTGTAACCAAGAGTCACACCATTGTACTATAAATGTACATCTTTGTATAATGGAAAATATGAGAGCTACACGCTTATCCTTCATTGTGTGTTGAGTCTCCTTGTTGTGTGTGTTTATTCTTCTCATGCACCATGTATATGTTTAACATGGTGTTTGACACTTTAATTACCTAATTATAGCTAGAAAATATTACATGTTTGTTACTTTGTATTCATAAAAAAATTTCATATTATATGATGTCAAACTTACTCAACTTTTTATTCTGAAATTTTAAACATAGTTTTTCACTACAAATGTTTTAGGCCATTAGATCCACAAGCAAATAGTTTTTTATATGTTTTTTATAATGTTAGTTTTTTTCTTTTTTCTTTTTAATAAGTTAGATTGAATTTAAGTTTTGGTGACTTTTAAGTTGAAATGTTGTTATTAAAATTTGTTATATTTTAACCTTGATTTAACATTTTGATTATGTCGAATTACAAAAAAATAAAAATAGGAATAAAAATAAAAGTAAATTAAATAAAAATATTGACATAATGTAATGAACTTTTTAAGTAGGTCAAAATATGATAAAAATAAAAATAATAAACTAAAATAATAATAAACTATAAAAACAGCCCATGGTATTGACCCATGGTATTCATGTGGAATGTAGTTTATTTAAAGAGAGAAATTAAGAAACTATATACATATATTTAATTACCTAATTGAACAAAAAAATATTACATGGTTTTTACTTTATAATCATAAATAATTTTCATATTATATGATGTCAAACTTACTCAACTTTTTATTGTGAAATTTTAAACAAATTGTTCGCTACATAATTTTAGCTTTTACAATTTTTTATTTTTTTTCAATTCCAAATTAAACATACAAAAAAAACACACTCAGTCCTTACTTTAGATTATAGTTTACAAAATTCACACTGTAATTAACAATAGAATAAGTTGAGACAAACCTTAAGGGGTTTTTTGTACAAGTTTTATCATAACATTTCCCTCTATCCAATATATATTGTAGAGTCTTCTGGAGAGAGAGTATACTCTAGTTTATAACTTGATCCACAATCAAATAAAATGGTTAGAGATTTCACAAGTTATTGGTTTATAGCTTGATCCACAATAAAAGAAAATGGTTAGAGATGATCAATTTAGAATAACCTAAGATATGTAGATTGGATATGGAGGTGGGTGGTACAATAATTGAGGATGCTTCTTAAAGGGTAAGGGAATTTAGATACTCTACCCTTCCACCAAAGCTATAAAAAGTGGGACTTGTAGATTATAGTTTTACAAAATTGACACTATTTGATTAAGAATAAGTTACAAACATCGGGTATTTAAAAATTAATAAGAGGAAGGGTATTTAAAAAGTAATAAGAGGAAGGTACATGAGGACCATGGTAATTAATGTGATTCTTTGTACTATTTTTATTTAAAATAGTAATTTTTATTTGTATGCTTGATACTTTGTTATAATTTGCTCTACAAGTGTGACGGAAAGTGTGCCATGAATGTTGGCAATTTCATGGTTAATGTAATATAAGCTAAATAAAAATTCATTTCTTCTACACAAGATCAATAAATTTTTTGAGTAGCCAACACCACACAACAAGACATGTTCGCCAACTCCACAAATGCACCAACTCCACAAATGCTATCAAATCTCTCTCAGTATTGGAACTATTTTCTCAAACTGATGTTTGTGACACGTCTGAAGGTGTTTCCATTCATAAATTTCTTACTCATTTTTTCTCAATATTGTTAGATAATGGTGAAATAAATACAGTGTTAATTGAAGTGATCCACAGAGCTATTCACAGCTAGCTTGGAAAACCAGGCATGAATATGCTTGTAATTTTCAATGGAGTAGTCTTCAAAAGTTCCTAGCTCTATTTTAATTTCATAAATGCATTGAAAACTAACCGATAGTATTTACTTCGATTGTTTTATTTGGACGTGTTGCAAGCTGACATTTACTGCTATACAAGTTGTGCAATAAATTATTATGTAACAATTGTGCCAAGAAGTTTTTAAATTATTTCTCTTCAGCTATATCTTATCAGTTTAGTATGTTTTCAATCAAGAAGAGGCTTCGAAGTTTAAGAACTGTATCTTACATCCGAGCACATTATTATATTAAAATTTATGAAACAAATTCATTTTTACAACTTGTATGCTTAAATATGTGATTTTGGAAGTGATGATGGCTTCTTTAGACACTTGATTAGTATTGTGGAAGAACTTTGAGTATATCATTAAGGATTGTGATTAGTTCCTGTAGGAGTTGCATTGCTTATAACATATTTTTCTATCCTTTGTATATTAAGCTATTGTATATACAGTTCTAACTTATTTTCCCCACACGTTACCTATATGTTGAGTAGTTCATGTAGCAATTTCATTGCTAATAACAAATTTTTATATCATTTATATAAGATATTGTATATAAAATTTTTATATCATTTATATAAGATATTGTATATAAAATTCTAACACATTTCCCTAGGTGTTACCTATATGTTGACTAAGTGATGATGGATTCTTTAGACACTTGATTAGTATTGTGGAGGAACTTTGAGTCTATCATTAAGGATTGTGAGTAGTTAATGTAGCAATTTCATTGCTTATGACATGTTTTTATATCTTTTGTATAGGCTATTGTATATAAAGTTACACTATGATATGGATACACATTTCCCCCAAGCGTTACTTATATGGTGACTATTGTCCAATTGTTTATATTTAGAGAAATATAATTAAGTGATAGATGGTTTTTTAACATCAAAGTTACTATGATGACCTTTTATCTTAGGATGAATCCTTAGTGCTGAGATTCGATCTACATTGCAAAGATGCATAGATCACTTCACAGGAAAACCCTTTGGCCTATTGATAGTATGTGGCAGTTGTATGAATGGACTTCTTATATTGTCCTCACTGTCATAAGATTCCAGCACGGTTAATTTTTTTGATAAATCTATATACAAGCTATACATATTATGTAGTAAGAAATGTTCTTTAATAATAACAATCACTAAAATGAGAAATTCTCTCAATACACCCCTCTAGATATACAATGTCTCATGATATTCTTTTCATTCGGTGACACATGAAAATTCCAATACTAAAACTCTTTCACATTGTCCCTCACATCATACAAAAGTCTATCTTGATAAGGTTTCCTACATATATTAGCCTAACATGAAAGTTCATCATTCTCATATTATTGAATCCTAATTTTTTAATGCCTCCATAAATCAGTTATATATATTATAATATTTCTCACTTGAGTAATCTTTAAATTTCGCATTCAATTATTTATTAATAAATTTGTCTTACTTAGTAGGGAGTACAATAATTTTGTAATCAAATAATAGGAGAAAAAATATTGACAATATAATTTATTTGAATAAATAGATGTGTGTAAAATATTTTAATAAGGAACTATATTTGTAATTATAAAATATAAAACTATAACTTAAATTTGTGAATTTACTTTGTAATTTTTTTTTCTTATGTATATAGAAAAAGACTAAGCCAAGTTGGAGTTAATAAAATAAACCATAATATAAAGAACAATATCTCCTTTCAAAAATGTCTCCATATTAAAGTGACATTCAATTTCTTGTATACCAAGACTATTGTTCTTCATATACAATTTCTAACAAGCATGAAATTGGGGCTAAGATATGTAGATGAACTTGGAGTAAACTCTATTTTTTTTAATAAAAATTCTCTTTATTTACATCTATGCTAGATAGAATGTACTTGAATGTATTTAAAATATCTTATTTGAGTTACATGCTCATTTCATGCTTGTTTACAAATTATGTTGGTTTAGATATATGTTTTCACCCGCAATTGCCTATTTCAATAACAAAATTTTCTGGTTGATAACTAGTATCATCAATATCTTTGAAACCTTCACTACCTGCTTCCATGCAAGAAATTTTTTCTTTGCATTCCTCCATGATGGCTCCTTCTCTGCAACATCTTATTTCTTCTAGGCTACTCTTTTCTATGCTATTTCCTTACCACGTTTCTTTTACAACACGTGGTGCAATTGCTAGTTACTTTGTGGTGATAGTAATTACACTCCAATGTTATCGGTTTCATCATTGCTATATATTTGTTTGGACAGATATTTGTATATGCTATTGATATCTTGTATATTTGTACAATAATCAAACTGATCACTTTAACCTTAATCGTGATATTGGTATGTTCCCATCATAGGTTAATATTAATTTTTTAATTACAAAATTACAAAATTTATTATTAATTTTTAATTTATCTTATTTTTAATCATATTGTTGTATATGGTTTTTACATTATTAAAAGATTTTTTTAAGAGGTTATAACATTTTATAATTTAATGAAATATTGTCTATAATTTTATAAAAAAATTATCAAAAAGTTATATACATATATTATATTGTTGATAAAACAGCCTAAACATTTTCATATATATGGTGGAGATTCACTTATTTATTATACATATATATTTTGGAGTTTAAAAAAAAAAAAAAAAAATTAGGAACATATGTTTAGGGGGATTTAGATAGAGTTATAAACGAGAGACTGACTAATATATATATATATATATATATATATATATATATATATAAGGTGGAGAGAGAGAGAGAGAGGGAAGAGTAAAGATACAGAGAGAGTAAGAGGAGAAAGAGGGAGGAAGAAAAATAGTCACTCACATTTGTGTGCAATTAGGAAAGTATAATTTCACATAATTATTTTACATTATTTAAATTTATTTTTAATTGAAAAATATAATTTAAATAAAAAAGTATTATTATTTTAATACCATCCATCTATATATATATATATATGAAATTTTTTTGTTAACCTTTAAGTTGTTTATAATTATTTTCATTCTCTTTTATATACATAGATGAGATATATAGTTAATGAAGATATTAAATAAAATAAATAATCATTTTAAACGAATTAAATTATTAATTGATATTTTTATTTAATTCGTTTGCATTTTTCATTTTGAATAATTTTAAGTATATATTTATTACTATAAAATTATCTAAATATTTATGATACCATGGTTGTTTTCGCCATGGTTTGGTTCTAACAAGTCATCTATTTTAACATTAATTTTAACACCAGAAATTTGCATGACACATTTAATTAATTTTTACATTATTTTGATTTAATTTAAATTTTAAATTATTATTATTATTATTTTAATTTCATTATAAAAAACTATTATTATTAATTTATAATGGAGAAAAAATTATGGAATTTTTAAACTTACTATCTTACTCTGATAGTTTCTCAATATTTTATTAACAACTTTTAAGTTGTTTATGATTATTTATTATCAAAATTTGTTTTTTTCTTTTATAGGTGTAATTAGTATTGTCTAATGAATATATTAAATAAAATAGTCAATTGATTTGAATTATTATAAGAAATTAAAAATATAAATTCAACCAATTATAATTATTAATTTGATTTAATTCTTCTAGAGAAATTTGGGTCAATATTATTCTATTAGATGAATTCAACAATTGAGTTAAAAAATAATCATAATAGGTTGAATTTATATCTTTAACTTTTTGTAATAATTTTTTAATTTTTATAATATTTTTTTGTTATTTTGAAAGGTGTATTCTACTGTAATATGAAAGAGAAGTGTTGTTGATATACAAGCTTTTTAAAATAAAATAAACTGGCAAGTGTTGTTGATATACATGCTTTTCAAAATAAAATAAACTGGGAATTGCACCACATGCTACAAAGGAAACGTAGTAAGGCGATGGCATACGAATAGGCAACACCATCATGATGCACCCAAGGATAGAAGGAGCAACCGTTGAGCCAAAGATACCAATATGGGGCCTTATATTGGGTAAAGAAAGGATAAAAAACAAGCGTTTAATGGGGTATGGCTAGTCATTCATATAATTGACAATAAGGACAAAAATCAAGAAAATTAAGCCAATTGAGGTGCTAATGTATAATCAATTGTTTGAAGAAAAGCTAATGTATAAATCAATTGTTTGAAGAAAATATAAATATGAAGAAAAGCTAATGTATTATCAATTGTTTGAAGGATTAAGAAGAAAATGAGGGAAATTCAGCTAATGGGATTTCTAGTTTTGAAGTCAATATGTATTGCTAGAAAAGGATAGTATATTTTGAGCGCAAAATCGAGGACCGCATAGAAATCATAAAAAGCACATTCATGTAGTGGAAGACAAAGACCATGAGGAAAAAAATGAAGAGCTATTTCTAAATTAAAGATAAAAAAACATGTGACCATGAACAAACAGATGAATAGGCCATGCTCTTAACCAGAATTGTGTGACATTGAAATTTGTCTCCCTTGCAATAGGTTTTGCAAATAGGCCACATGAGATTGTGGTCATTGCACATAATTGGCGTCATGCATGGGTTTCCCAATAGTAACTCCATGAGGAGCATAGTGTTAGGAATTCATAAAAAGCACCTTCGTGTAATAGAAGACAAAGACTAGGAGGTAGAAAAATGAAGAGCTATTTTTTAATTAAAGAGAATAAACATGAAACCATGAACGGACACAGATCACGCCATGTCTTTAACCAAAATTCTATGACATCGGTATATGAAAGATAAGTCTTGTTGATATACATGCTTTTTAAAATAAAATAAACTAGTAATTTCACCACATGTTGCAAAGGAAATTCTGTTGAGATTCAACAAGATGATGAGCTTAGTGAAAAGAGTAGCCTTCACTAAGTGGGCCCGCAGGCTATTTTTGGCGCAAAGTCTATTTTTAGACTATGTCTATTTTTAGACATGTCGATCATATTCTATGAGTTGCAGGATGCTATTTGTGGATGGTTGGTCAAGTTGGAAAAATAGATGGACTTCTATTTTTAGACATATTGGGCAGAGTCTATTTTTAGACTGCTAGTCTAAAAATAGATATGTTGAATATTATTATCTCTTAATAGTATTTGGACTCTAAACATTATCTTATTCTCTTGGAGCACTTTAGTTAAGTGCACAGATGTGGCACAACAGCTGACAGAAGGAATTACTCTATTCCTGAGGCTTTACTGGAGCTAATGCATGAAGGAATTCAATTAGAACTCATGTGACAGAGTTTGGTGGAGTTGGAGAAGTAGTTGGTGGAGTTGTATTTAGTTTAACTTGGTTAGACTCAGTTGAGCTAGTTGTATCTAGTCTAACTGAATGATACACTAGTGAGAGTGGTGTGAATTAATTAGTTAATTAATTCACTAAATAATAATTCATTAATAAACTGAAGAATACATCAGTTAACTACAGTGCATGCCAGTTTCAGTGGAGGCCAGTGGAGAGATAGGTGAAAGAGGAAGTGTGACTATCAGTTGTGACTATAGTGATGCATTAATTGCATCCAACACTCAGTGGAGATGCCAATGAGGATTGCGTGAGAAAGGATGGAGTAATTTGAGTTCATTCAGAGCCATTCTTCAGCAGGGATTTCACAGTAGAGGCAGGCTAGCAGGTGGCAAAGATCGGTGCATGGATTTGCAAGATCGGGCTTGATTAGTGTGTAGTGATTGTATTGTATTGAGAACTTGATATGATCATATTTGTATGAGGATTGTTACATGATCACTATGACATATATTATATACAGATAGTTGGGTTTTTCAGCTTCAGGCTTTCCCGTTAAACAACTGTGTTAATGTGTGTGAATTTTTATTGTTTCATGTGTGCATTGCAATTTTGATTTAATTTCTGCAAATGATCAATGGTGGAATAGATTCTGTATTTTGCATGAAGTTAAAATAATGCGAGATCAGGAGAATATTGGATATATAACACATAAGTTATATAATTTCTACATTTTATCAGAGTATTTGATCATTGGAGCATTTTGCAATTATTGAAGCGGTTGAGTTTTGTGCTGGTGGAATTCGAATTTGCTGTAGTATTTTCTTGGTGTCGAAGTTGAGCACTCATTGAAATGTGTTTCAACGGATTGTGATTGGAGTATGCCCTTGATGGTAGCTCGAATTATATTTCATGGAAGGACAGTATGGAGGTGGTGTTGGATGATAATGGGTTGAAGGAGTTCATAGATGTTGAAATTCCAAAGCCTGGTTCTAGCGATGCAGCCGCACTTAACGCATGGCAAAAGAAGGTAGAAAAGTGTTGAAGAATTTTGTTGGAAGGTGTGAAGGACCACATTGTGTCCAAACTTCATGGTAAAGCCACTCCATTCTTAATGTGGAAGGCTTTGATAGACTTGTTCCAAAGCAGAAGCGACCAAAGGAAGTTGGCACTTAAAGACAAGCTTAGAAAAATAAAAACGGAGAAAGGCGATAGTATACCAAAATACCTCACGAAGTTTGTCCACTGCAAGGATGAGCTAGGAATTTTGGGGGTTAGTGTTGATGAAGAATACTTGGTGAGCTTGGCTCTCCTTGGGCTTCCGAAGAAGGAGTGACTTTGGTCGGATCTTGTGTAGGAGGAGATAAGGTGGGGTACCAGGGATGGATCTTCATTGAAGAATGAAGATGAAGAAACTTGTGCTTTGGCTGCCAAAGCAAGGAAAGGGAAGGGGAAGAAAAATCCTTCTCAATTTGGTGCGAAACGAAAGAAGCAGGATTTGTCCAAGGTGAAGTGTTTTCACTGTCACCAGCATGGGCATTTCGCCACTAACTGTCCACAAAAGAAGAAGAATAAGCAGGCTGCTGGATCTGCAGTTGGAGAGGCCTTAGCCTCGCAGTTTGAGCTGTATTTTTCTTTGATCGCATGCTTGGTTTCAAGTGTGATGGGATCGGTGTGGTTTCTTGATAGTGGTGCATATTTCCATATGACCGGAGACAAATATTTGTTTAGTGATCTGGATTAAAAAGATCTTGGAGTGCACATCGAGATGGGTGATGATGGTAGATACAGTGCGACTGGTATCGGGACCATTTCCTTTGAGAGGGAGTCTGGAAAACCTTTCATCTTGAAGGATGTCATGCATATTCCAGGATTGAAGAAGAATCTGATCTCTGTGGCGATGTTGGAAGACAAGGGTTATGATGTTGTTTTCAACGAGGGAAAAGCTTTCCTGCGCAGTAAAACAACTAGTAAAACCAGGAGGATAGGGATTCGAGTTAAGAATATTTATCAATTATAGGTAGATGGATACGCAGCAATGGCAAGCAAAGCAAAAGGAGTGGTGAGCCGAGATGAGGGCGAATTGTGGCACAGGAGATTTGGCCATCTTCACCATGGCGCTTTGAAAATTTTGCAACAGATTTCTACCGGGCTTCCCAAAGGTACACTTGCGTAGTCAGATTAGTGCAAGGGATGTACTTTGGGAAAATTTGTGAAGACCACTTTTCATGAGAAGGATAGTCGCGCCTCGATGATCCTTGAGATAATTCACACAGATGTGTGTGGACCTTTCTCAGTTGCTTCAACAACAAAGCACATGTATTATGTGATATTTGTTGATGACTTTTCTTGTAAGTGCTAGATCTTCTTCATGTAGAAGAAGAGCGAGACATACTCAAAGTTCTGTGATTTCAAGGCAATGGTTGAGAAAGAGTCGAGGAAGTAGGTGAAAGCTCTAAGGAGCGATAATGATGGTGAATACATCTCTAGTTAATTCAAAGACTTCTGTAGCAAAGAAGGAATTCGAAGAGAACTCATAGCGCCTCATAACCCACAGCAGAATGGGGTCGCGGAGAGGAAGAACAAAACGATCGTGGGTGTTGCACGAGCGATGTTGCATGATCAGGGCCTTCCCATACACTTTTGGGCTGAGGCATGCAACACTACGGTTTATGTGAAAAATCGTTTTCCTCATAGAATACTTGGCATGAGTACACCCGAAGAGGTGTTTTCTGGTAAGGAGCCTGATATTTCTCATTTGAAGATTTTTGGCTCACCTGTTTACATTCATGTGATGAAGGATGCCAGGAAGAAGCTGGAGCTGACCACAGAGGTTGGGATATTTTTGGGGTACACAAAAACACCCCACAATTATCATGTGTATTTTCCAGATAGTCGAATGTCTATCGTGCGATGGGATATCAAATTTTATGAGGAGAAAGCCATGAAGTTGTCGCTTGAGAGGGAGCTGCACTTGCATGCAGATGAGGAGCTACTTGTTTCTGAAGATCAGCCACAAGAGGAGGTTCATGGAGTGGAAGAAACCAATCATGCAACACCAAACATCAGAGGGCGGAAGCGTACTACAGAAGCTGAGCGACTGAATCTTGATGCAGCGCAGAATGTAGGAGCTCCTAAATCACAGTGCAGACAACGACAGTCACCTGACCGATTTACTCGATACGTGGCTCTGATGAGCAAATGTATCATGACGGAGCCATCCTCTTTCGAGGAAGCTGTGGAGGATCTTGCATGGGTAGATGCCATGGTGGAAGAGTATGATTCGATTGCCAGAAACAGTGCATGGGAGATTTTCCCAAGGCCGGAAGGGAAATCAGTGGTAGGTTCGAGATGAATCTACAAAGTGAAGCAAGTTGCTGACGGGAGCGTCGAGAAGTATAAGGCAATATTTTTTGCCTAAGGCTTCTCACAAATCGAGGGGATCGACTATGAAGAAACCTTTGCACCTGTTGCAAGGTATTATTCCATACGGACCATCCTGCTCTCTCAACGTAGATGGGTTGGCACATTCATCAGATGGATGTGAAGACTGCGTTCCTCAACGGATTCATTGAGGAGGAGGTGTACATTGAGCAGCCTGAAGGATTCGAAATCTTCAGCAGTGAGTCACATGTGTGCAGGTTGAAAAGAGTTTTGTATGGGCTGAGACAAGCACCTCGTGCTTGGTACACACAGATAGACAGTTATTTCACCAGACTTGGTTTCGCCAAGAGTGAGGCAGATCCAAACATTTACTAGATTGTGGTGGAGGGTAAACTTTTGATCATTGTACTTTATGTAGATGATTTAATACTAACGGGTGATGAACTGTTGATACACTCATGGAAGGCAGATCTTGCAAAGGAGTTTGAGATGAAGGACCTGGGCCTCCTTCATTGTTTCCTAGGATTGGAAATATGGTAGCGGAAGAGTGGATTTTTTGTGTCTCAAGGCAAGTATGCCCAGGAGATACTGGAGAAGTTTCACATGTAAGGCTACAATCCTATCGACACTCCTCTTCCTGGTGGTTGGAGGAAAGATGATGCTACATCGACAGAGGTAGTGGATGCCACTATTTATCAACAATTGGTTGGTTCACTCATGTATTTAGTCAATACATGACCAAACATATGCTATGCTGTAAACTAGCTTTCACAAGCGATGGTTAAGCCTACCAAGCTCTTTTGGAAGGTAGGCAAGCATGTCCTAAGGTATCTCAGGGGCACATATTGGTATGGATTGTGGTACATATAGTCAAATGAGGTGAAGATGCATGGCTTCATGGATGCAGATTGGGCAGGAAGCCCAATGGACAGAAAGAGCACATCTGGAGGGATTTTTAGTATCAGATCTACAACATTTTATTCGTACAACAAGAAACAAGGATCCATGGCACTTAGTTTAGTGGATGCCGAGTACATGGCAGCAAGTTTGGCTGCATGCGAGGCTATATGGATGAGGAAGATCCTGGTTGTTTTGTTCGATTCTCACTTAGATCCTATTGTGATATATTGTGATAATAAGAGTTGCATTAAACTCTTTGTTAATCCAGTATTTCATGATAGATCTAAGCATATTGACATCCGGTACCATCATATCAGAGATTGTGTGCAATGAAAGATCATGTTGCTTTCTTACATTCCTATGGAGGATTAGGATGCAGATATTATGATGAAAGCACTCACCAGGAGAAAATTCGAATACTATAGAGACATGATCGAGGTGGCAGATGATCCTTATCTTGTTGAGAGGTAGTGTTGAGATTCAACAAGATGATGAGCTTAGTGAAAAGAGTCGCCTTCACTAAGTGGGCCCGCAGGCTATTTTTGGCGCAAAGTCTATTTTTAGACTATGTCTATTTTTAGACAAGTCGATCATATTCTATGAGTTGCAGGATGCTATTTGTGGATGGTTGGTCAAGTTGAAAAAATAGATGGACTTTTATTTTTAGACATATTGGATAGAGTCTATTTTTAGACTGCTAGTCTAAAAATAGATATGTCGAATATTATTAGCTCTTAATAATATTTGGACTCTAAACATTATCTTATTCTCTTGGAGAACTTTAGTTAAGTGCACCGATGTGGCACAACAGCTGACCGAAGGACTTACGCTATTCCTGAGGGTTTACAGGAGCTAATGCATGGAGGACTTTAGTTAGAACTCATGTGACAGAGTTTGGTGGAGTTGGAGAAGTAGTTGGTGTAGTTGTATTTAGTTTAACTCAGTTAGACTCAGTTGAGCTAGTTGTATCTAGTCTAACTGAATGATACACTAGTGAGAGTGCTGTGAATTAATTATTTAATTAATTCACTAAATAATAACTCATTAATAAATTGAAGAATACATCAATTAACTACAGTGCATGCCAGTTCCAGTGGAGGCCAGTGGAGAGATAGGTGAAAGAGGAAGTGTGACTATCAGTTGTGACTATAGTGATGCATTAATTGCATCCAACACTCAGTGGAGATGCCAATGAGGATTGCGTGAGAAAGGATGGAGTAATTCAAGTTCATTCAGAGCCATTCTTCAGCAAGTATTGCGCAGTAGAGGTAGGCTAGCAGGTGGCAAAGATCGGTGCATGGATTTGCAAGATCAGGCTTGATTAGTGTGTAGCGATTGTATTATACTGAGAGCTTGATATGATCATATTTGTATGAGGATTGTTACATGATCTCTATGAAATATATTATATACATATAGTTGGGTTTTTCAGCTTCAGGCTTTCCTGTTAAACAATTGTGTTAATGTGTGTGAATTTTTGTTGTTTCATGTGTGCATTGCAATCTTGATTTAATTTCCGCAAATGATCAAAGGTGGAATAGATTTTGTATTTTGAATGAAATTAAAATAGTGTGAGATCAGGAGAATATTGGATATATAACACATAAGTTATATAATTTCTACAAATGCAAATGAATAGGCAACACCGTCATGATGGGCCCAATGTCAGAAGGAGCAACCATTGAGCCAAAGATACCAATACGGGGCCTTATATTGGGTAAATAAAGGGTAAAGAAACAATCATTTAATGGGGTATGGAAATCAAGTCATCCATATAATTTCATTCATATAATTGACAATAAGGACAAAAATCATGAAAAATTAAGCCAATTAATGTGCTAATGTATAATCAATTGTTTGAAGAAAAGCTAATGTATAAATCAATTGTTTGAAGAATATCTACAGTATGAAGAAAAGCTAACGTATAATCAATTGTTTGAAGGATTAAGAAGAAATTGAGGGAAATTCAACTAATGGGATTTCTAGTTTTGAAGTCAATATGCATTGCTAGAAAATTACAGTATATTTCCAACGAAAAATCGAGGACCACATAGAAATCCTGAAAAGAACATTCATTTAGTTGAATACAAAGACCACGAGGCAAAAAAACGAAGAGCTATTTCTTAATTAAAGAGAAAAAAAACATGTGACTAGGAACAAACACATGAATAGGCCATGCTCTTAACCAAAATTGTGTGACCTTGAAATTTCCCCCCTTGCAATAGGTTCTGCAAATAGACCACAAGAGATCGTGGTCATTGCTCATAATTGGCATCATGCATAGGCTTCCTAATAGTAAATCCATGAGGAGCATGGTGTCGGGAATTCATAAAAAGCACCTTCTCATAGTAGAAGACAAAGACTTGGAAGTAGAAAAATGAAGGGCTATTTTTTAATTAAAGAGAAAAAAACATGAAACCATGAACGAACACATGATCAGACCGTTTTTTTAACCAAAATTCTATGACCTTGGCATATGTCCCCTTTGCAACACATTCTACACATAGGCCATAGGAGACTATGGCCATTGCACATAATTAGTGGGATATATGGGTTTCCCAACAATCACTCCATGAGACGTACAATAGAAGTTGGTTGAAGAATAAAAGTGGAAAGAATTAGAAACAACACTTTTAGAATTGTTGCTTCCAATTGAGAAAGTAGAAATAGGGGTTCCAATATTAATAACTGAATCCTCCCTCAAAACATCCCTAGGAAGAATATTGATCAAAAAATTGAATATATCAATTTTGGTAATTGACACATCTAGATTATTTTTTTGAACGGTCTATCTATGGGTTGTTTCAATGTGATTATTGGTTGTTTCAGTGTCATTCCATGCCTTGAGAGTAATTTCATTGATGAACATATCACACGCCTTGGAAAAAAAACCAGAGCTTTTGTAGATATCAACCTCTCATGCTCGTCTGACTTCACTGTTTTCTTGATTCTCACAAGAGGTAGGTTGCGATTTATGAAATTGATAGCTAGCTTGAATCCCTACATCTCATTGGACCAACGAATCTCAACTTCCTATTCTTTATTTTGGTTTTGGTACGCCAATTGATTCAAACGGGCAGATAAAGATGGGCTTGCCTTGATATGAATCAACGATGGGCTTATGCACTAATACTATTGATTAATGCACCCTTTTTGAGAGAAAGAAGATTATAATATATTGTGATGAAATATGTGCTTTAAATTATATGATTTTTCATTGAAATTATTTTCCTGGAAATTGATGTTATTTAATGGTTTGTTGTTTTTTTTTTTCAACCATTCTATTTTAAAATTGAGCCTACTATTAGTATTCTAAACTTTAGCATACTATTATTTCAGTCGTCATAATAGGAAGTGTATTATTCACCTTTCATTAGTACGATATTGATCACCTTGTATTGAAAATGATAAGGACAACAAAATTTGATCTAACATTTGTTTGAGTGCGAGTTTGTGCATGACGAAAACTTGTTAAAAATAAATACAAGCAACACTAGACATGAAATAGATAAAGAGCTTGAAACATCTAGATTTGGTCCAGAACAATTATGGGTCACTAAGATGATTAAGCATACTCACATAGACAAATATTTGTTTTCTACCCTAAAATACTAATATTAATATATGGTTTAACTTTCACTCGGAGCATTGATATTAAATTATTAAATAATACATTGATTTTATTGCATGCAAATTTATAAAGGAAAATAATATGCATCCAAAGCTCTGTCTCGACATTTTCTGAATTGGAAAAATACTTATAATTTGGAGGCTTTAACATCAATATTAATAAATATTTATTTCTAAGAAATACTTTTTCACTGTCACTAAATATGCACTTCTGAAAAGTTTTTATGTTTTTTATTCAGGTTTCAATCCATCCATTTCCAACAAATCAAATTTTTTAAGTCCATTGTACTACCCAAACCATAAAATAAATTCATATATGTAGTGGAAAACATCAAGTTCGAGCTTCAACCATATGTAAGTATTGATCTTGTGTGTGGTTAGCCCTTATCAAATGCCAAATTTTCTGGTAAAGGTTGTCGACGTTAAAAATATTAGGATAAAAAATATTAATATCAGATACCTACAATGTTGTAGAATAATAACATAAATACATCCTTATATTGGATACAAAATAGATCAGAAAAGTGTTTCCACATAGTATAAGATATTACCTTGGTATGTATGGTATGATAGAATCTGTTGTTAACAACGGAAGAAGAAAAAAACATAACTTCCAACCCACCATCTTCCAATGCCATAAGGAGATCAGAGTAAAAAATCTCATGTTCAAATGTGTTCATGGAGACCTGATAAGTTGAATCTATAGATATGATTTCAACTGTAAGGAATTCCCTTTTGACCCTCCAATAAACGTAGCTTTAGTGCAAAATTTATCCTTACAGGAAAATCCCACGTCCTCTAATGAAACGTTTGTAGTATCTTGCAATATAATCAGAGTTAGCCTTCACTTATATCTTTCTATTGAATGATCTTAGACTTTGTGTTGCAGATGTTGAACGAATTTCAAAACTCCCTATAGCTGGTTTGACACTGCATGTTTTCTCTATATAGCACAATATATAACTTCCATGAAAATAAAAACCTTGTGATCAGTAAAAAGAAGTACATACCTGAAGATTTTCACCTAGGAGCAAAGATTTGAGAATTGAAATGAGATAATTCAGGTCTTTATGCGATTGTCTTTCAGTCATTTTGTGCTTCCCTTTGCCAGACAGGATCGAACCTTGAAACTGAACATCATTTGGATGACTAGAACTGTAGAATGTTGCCTTTAAAAAATTATTCAAAAAACCAAAATGACTAGTTGTGGTTGCAGATTTGTATCCATAGAAAAAATTACATATGGAGGGGTGATGGGTATCCATGACTCACGTTTTCAAATGCCAACCTTATATTGTTGGAACATTCCATATTTCTTGTACGCCTCTTGAGCCTATCAAAGGTTAAGAGAAGCTGCTATAGGTAAAACCAACGAAAACTCGACTCTGAACTATTGATGTTCTCTGATCCCAACAGATAATTCTAGATTCTCCGAAAAAATTCCAAAAGATCCTGATACCAATTTAGATTAAACTCAAATCTGATGATGGTCCAGATGTGAAAATTCGGTGATTGGCATGAGATAGAATCTTGACCCTAATATATGGGTATGGTAGATGATGGCTTGGATGTGAAAATTCATAACTGATTAGCAGATAATATTTCAATTGTCTAACACCAAAATCAATGGTGCAAAAGGGAGACAGTTGGCATCCTAGGGAATTATTTTTAAAGGAGAAAGACATAATTAAAAATATGATGAGATTAATGAATTTACAAAATTTAAAATTTATTTAAATATTATATATTGGTTAGCTAATTGACTTGGAATTTCCATTCAATATGATATTTTTCAGTAATTAATAAGATTTATAAATAATTGAGTGCGGAATGTTTCTTCTAACATGTATTACACATTGCATTGTACATGTCTATATGATGTAAAAGGTCAACAAAAAAATAAAATGAATAAATGACCGAGTGTTGAATGTTTTTCATAAAATGGATTGCACATTTCACTGTTCAGAAAGTAATGATTATTCAGAAACTTATAACAAGAATCATAGGAAATCCACTGTGTATGTATTTTCACTCTGCGTATTTACATGCTACTGATTATTATATTTCTAAGAAACAAAAACGTCAAAGTGGCAATCCTGTTTTATCCAGAATGATGGGTCGAGAACTAATAACAGTTCTCTCCATGCTAAAAAAACACGTTGAAAACCTATTTCGATCCCCAATACGAAGTATAAGAAAAAGGTCTTTCCAAACCAAGACTCTTATAAGTCTTAGAGAGTACAAAAATAGAATAAACAGGCTTTTCAACCCAGAGTTCTTAGCGATTATGTGAGAAATGTTTTTGTAATAAAAGGCGTTAATTTTCATAGGTTTCACCGAAGTCCAATGAACTTCCATGAAAATAAAACCCTTGTGATCCAAAAAAGAAATACATACCTGAATATTTTCACATGGGAGCAAATATTTGAGAATTGAAATGAGAGAATTCTTGTCTTTACGCCATTGTATTTCAGCCATTTTGTGTTGCCTTTTGTCAGATGGACCGAACCTTGAAACTCACCATCATTTGGACGACTAGAACTATAGAATGTGGCCTTTAAAACATGATTCAAAAAATTGAAATGACCGACTGTTCACAGAGTTGCAACCATAGAAAAAAATACATATGGAGGGGTGATGGGTATCCATGACGCCATGTTTCCCGCAGGCTTGCTGCCAATGCCAAGAAAAATTCGGTTGCTAGCCTCTTGAGATAATCGAAGGCTCGAAGAAGTCGTTGCAGGTAGAGCCAGGGGAAAATCAACTCTGAACTACTCATGATTTATGATCCAACAGGAAATTCTAGGTTATCCAAAAACAATCCAAAAAATCCTGAAACCAATTCAAATTAAACTCGAATTTGATGATGGCCCATATGTGAAAATTCGGTGATTGCCACGAGATATAATTTTGACCGCAATATCTAACTATGCTAGATGATGGCTTGGATGTGAAAATTCATAATTGATTAATACCGGTCTTCAATCTACCAGTTTTGAATCTTATGGTAAAGAATAGTTCAATTGTCTAACACCAAAATTAATGGTGTACAAAGGACACCAGTGGCATCCTGGTGAGTTATTGGGGAACCCCTCACGACGTAAATATTCAATAACTAAAAAACAATGTAGATTATAATAAAAAATAGAAAATTAAATATACATAACAACGTTGAGGATTTTCCTTGAATGTAAAATGGATTTACATCATAACAACGTTATAATTATCTGTGGGCTTATAATACTGAGAAATGACTGTATTCATGGATGTGTATGTGGTGCTGAGAATGAAGGGATTTTTATGGAAAAATACAATATGGCTATAGATGTTGTCATGGTATTTAAATTTAATTTTCAGTTAAAAATTTTGCATTCTTGGTAAATTTTACCAAATAGCATTATGTTTGTTTTATACAATTAGTTCTTCTCTATAAATCCTTAATTTCCTCAAATTTGGAAGGGTACCAGTAAGAGCGCAATCCAAATTCCTGGATTCTGCTCGGATGCTCTAGGTACAAGATCCTTTCATCAATAGAAGAGGATTGTTTTCCCCTTGGATTCAGTCTAGGAGTAAGCTAACCTTCTTCCAGAGTGTTCCTTCTATTTGATGTATATCTTCTTGGATTTATTCTTACAAGGTCTACCCACCATATTTGTTTTATTCTGGCATATATGAGTATTCACTTAACCCAATATTGTTTTCTTTCACAACAGACAACATAGGGTGTTACTTCATTAGTTTTACATTGTCATTGTTACTTGTTCATATTTTCCCATCTTAGATTAGTGGACACAAGGAAAGAAACCTGTCTATTTATTCACTAATATTACTAGCATTTATAGAATATATATCTATATATTTCCATAACAATATCTGCTGATCTATTCACTATCTTAAATGAGTGAAATAAGGAAAATAACCCTCTATATAACCTTCACATTATTACTAGTTTTCTTTCTAGAACAAAATGTATATTTTCAGAACAATATTTCAAATTGGTTCAAATCTTAGTCAAGATACAAATTCTCCCTCAGTCATTATCAAAAATTAAAAATATAAATTCAATCCATTATAATTATTAATTTGATTTAATTCTTCTAGATATATGAGATACATCAATTTGGGTTAATACTATTCTATTCAATGAATTCGGAAGAATCAAGTTAAAATAATAATTATAATAGGTTGAATTTATATCTTTAATTTTTAATAATAATTTTTTATTTTTTATAATATTTTATTTATTTATTTTAAGAGGTGTATTCTACTATAATATTAAAGAGAAGTGTTGTTGATATATATGTTTTTTAAAATAAAATAAACTAGCAATTGCACCACATGTTGCAAAGGAAATGTTCAAACTTACCTCATGTTATATCTCACATTACAAATATTAAATAAGATCCTAAATTTTCTCCTCAAATTCCTTAAGCTTATTATGTTCAATTTTTTAAAATTATGTAAATGCAAAGATGTAGTACAATCTTACCTTATGCTATATCTCACATTACAAATATTAAATAAGATCATAAAAATAAACTAAATTATAATTTTATTTTAAATTACTATTATTAAATATCAAAATAAAATTATCTGTTAAACCTATGTAGATTTAAAAAAAATATGTATCCACCACTTTACCATGGAGATTATTAACCTATAAATACACTTTGTTACATACCATGGTCCAACACCATGGATTATTAATATCACATTCATAAAAAATCATAAATCATATTCATATGATAGTTTTTTTAATTTATCAATTTAATTAAAATAATAGAAATTGCGTAACTACTTTTGAGAAAAATCTCGACCTTTTATTTGTGACTACTACTAAGAATATTAAATCACTATCAACCATATAATAATTATTGATAATTAAATTTAAATTCTAAAAACTCTTTTAAATTAGACAAACTTGTCTACATAAACATAATAATTATTGTAAATTATAGACGCCATATTCCAAAATAGAGATGTGTATCTATGTAATTGCACATGTCAAGCTTCTTATAAAAGATAATTTGAATGTTTGGTTAACCTTGATTCAATCATTATAATGTAATTAGGGTAGCCTTGCCTTGATATGAATCAAAGATGGTCTTATGCACTAATACTATTGATTAATGCACTCTTTTTGAGAGAAAAAAGATTATAATATATTGTGATGATTTATGTGCTTTAAATTACGGGATTTTTCATTGAAATTATTTTCCTCGAAATTGATGTTATTTAATGGTTTTTTGATTTTTTTTTTCAACCATTACATTCTAAAATTGAGCCTATTATTAGTATTCTAAACTTTAGCCTACTATTATTTCATTCATCATAATAGAAGTGTATTATTCACCTTTCATTAGTATGATATTGATCACCTTGTATTGAAAATGATAAGGACAAGAGAATTTGATCTAACCTTGTACTGAAAATGATAAGGACAAGAGAATTTGATCTAACCTTTGTTTGAGTGTGAGTTTGTGCATGATGAAAACTTGTTAAAAATAAATACAAGCAATACTAGACATGAAATAGATACTGAGCTTGAAACATTTAGATTTGGTCCAGAACAATTATGGGTCACTAATATGCTTAAGCATACTCGCATAGATAAATATTTTTTTTCTAAACTAAAATACTAATATTAATATATGGTTTAACTTTCACTTGGAGAATAACTAAGATAATATTTAAAAATATATTTCTCATTCATAACCGACAACTCCATAGCATTTGCTAAATGTATTTTTATATTATGAACACTATTCAGGGTATTTTTATATAACAAACATTATTTAATAATTTGTGATCGTATATAGTAAGACGCCTCATCATATAAGCGTAGCCCTGACTTGTGAAAATAGCCAATAAACACTGAGTAAATGAAAAAAACTCTATGATATATTCTATGTATTTAGTTATTAGATAATACATTGATATTTAGTTATTAAATAATACATTTATTTTATTTCATGTAAATTTATAAATGAAAATAATATGGATTCAAAGCTCTATCTCCACATTTGATGAATTGGAAAACTACTTATAATTTGGAGGCTTTAACATCAATATTAAGAAATATTCATTTCTAAGAAATATGTTTTTCACTATCACTAATATGCACTTCTGAAAATTTTGTTATTCAAGTTTCGGTCCATGCATTTCCAACAAATCAAATTTTTTAAGTCCACTGTACTACCCAAACCATAAAAAAAATTCATATATGTAGTGGAAAACATCAAGTTCAAGCTTCAACCATCTGTAAGTATTGATCTTGTGTGTGGTTAGCCCTTATCAAATGCCAAAGTTTCTGGTAAAGGTTGTCGATGTTAAAAATATTAATATGAGATACCTGCAATGTTATAGAAGAATAATAGAAGGACATGCTTATATTGGGTACAAAACATATCATAAGAGTGTTTCCACATAGTGTAGGATATTACCTAGGTATGTATGGTATGATAGAATCTGTTGTTAACGGCAGAAGAAGCAACCAACATCACTTCCAACCCACCATATTCCAATGCCATAAGGAGATCAAAGTACAAAATCTCATGGTCAAACGTGTTCATCGGGACCTGATAAGCGGAATCTGTAGATCTAATTTTCACTGTAGAGAATTCCCTATCTAGCCCTCCAATAAACGTAGCTTTATTGAAAAATTTATCCTTACAGGAAAATACCACATACTCTAATGAAATGTTTGTAGTATCTTGAAATATCATCAAAGTTAGCCTTAATTTATCCTCCTTCTATTGAAATATCTTCAAATTTGCGCTGCAAAGGTTGAACGAATTTCAAAACTCCCTGTAGCTGGTCTGACACTGCATGTTTTCTCTATATAGCACTAGAGAGAAATTCCATGAAAATAAAACCCTTGTGATCAGTTAAAGAAATACATACCTAAATATTTTCACTTGGGAGAAAATATTTAAGAATTGAAATGAGAGAATTCAGGTCTTTACTCCATTTTCTTTCAGTCATTTTCTGCTTCCCTTTGTGAGACAGGACCGAACCTTGAAACTAACCATCATTTCGATGACTAGAAATATAGAATGTGGCCTTTAAAACATTATTCAAAAAAACAGAATGATTGGCTGTGGTTGCAGAGTTGCAGCCATAGAAAAAATTGTGTATGGAGGGGTGATGGGTATCCATGACACCACGTTTTCCAATGCCAGACAAACATTTGTTGCCATCCTTATATTGTTGGAACATTCCAACTTGTTGTTATGCCTCTTGAGCCTATCAAAGGTTCAAATAATCCGCTGCATGTAGAGCGAGTAATCTGAAAATGGAACTATTTGTAAATGTTATGCAAAGTATCCATTTCCATTTAATTTAGTGTGCAAAGTTTTCTCCATGACTTGTAGGTTAAAAAAAGTAGTTTTGCTAATGTTTCTGAGTTTTATGTGTGAGGATTTGTTATTTAAATTTACTATTTAATATATCAAAGTAGAAATACACAGCAAAATGATGAGGTAGTTCACCCCTCCTGGGCTACATCTGTCGGTCCAACGCTCCCCAATGGCATATCCTTGCTCTATTAATTCGCTAAATATGGTTACATAGTGAAAAATATGCCTAAAAAGGAAAAAAAAGCTTAGAATTTTACTTCAGAAGACAGAAATAAGTTAAAAATGGCTTTTTTTTCACCTTAAACAGTGAAGTACAACCAAATACAGCTCCATCTTCCTGATGGCCCTCATGGATCTTTCCTCTTCCCTGAAGAAAACATTGTTGTAAACACCTTTATTCGCTTTGAAACCTGCTCCAAACTCTCCCGAATGCTCAAGAAAGCCAAAATTGACTAAAATTTCATCCAATTTCATTCAATATTGAGGGAGTAATAACAAAAACAAATTTTTGCCCAGTGTCCCCCAAAATCCTCCTCCAAAACTGGAGGAACTCTAGTTAAACTCGAAAAAAAGGCAAACAGGACCAAAATTGGCAGAACCGCTCCAAGGTTGGCGGCAACTGTTAATGGTATCATTTAATTTTAGGTTACTGGTCACATGTAGCATCTCCGTCAGATTAACTTCCGGATAAACCGTGGGGTATCCGACCCCAAACTGTAGCATTTATCATGCTCCATTTCGTTGGCCACATTTAACATTCAATTTAACCATATCTGCCATGGTTTGAGGTTTTTGGAGCACGGTTCCTAGGCGGCAGTTCTATGACATCCAGGCTAGCCCTAAGGGGCTAGCCGAGATGTCATAGAACCTCCACCTAGGAACCATGCTCCAAAAACCTCAAACTGCGGCGGAGATGGTTAAATCGACTGTTTTCGCCTAATTAAAATTGCAACCATAAGATAATATGTGAATCATAGATGGCTAAGAAACACAGTGAAGCACTATTTGTAACCCATGGGGCTCGGACGCACAAGGTCACCGGTTCGAACCTAATAAACTCCAAAATTTTATAACACCAATTTCTCCATAATCTGGGGCCATGTGGTGGCCTCCGGGCCTGCCATGTGGCAGCCTGCTATTGGTTCGTCTCTAACACAATCAAACAATAATCCAACCAGATCTTGCCACTTGTCAGCATTCTATTTGCCTGCTTGGAATATTCCAGGGAATATTTTGGGGAATATTCATTTAAAAAAAAAATTCAAATTCAAAAGTCAACTTTGGTTAACTGAAAAAATGGAGTTTACTCGAGACTTCAAACCTTCATAAATTTCACATACGATGTCAGTTTTAATAACTATTCATGGCACTAGAATCGAAGCTACGAGACCTTTCCGATCATTCAAACTACAACCATTTCTGAGAATTTCCATTTTTGGGCATTTTTTTTCACTTGGACATGATCTGTTGATCACATCTCCCTAATGGGAAGCTTTTGGACCCCAAAAGCTCTCTGAATTACATAAAATGAAGATGAGGAGACTAATTCTCCACTCTTCCAACATTGAACCACTGAAATCTCCTTGATTTTATAAAATTGAGCTTCTCATAAAAAGATAAATTCTTCCTTGAATCTGTTGACTGCCTGTTGCTAACCTTGACTATGTCATGATGTAAATTTTTGAAATTTTTAGAGCAAAAACGAAAATTTGCAGAAATCATATTGTTCCTACAATGGTCTACCTTCAAATGAGATTGGAAATAATATTCACCTTTCCAACTATCCTCATGGTGAATTTTTGTTGAATGAGCCATGTACTTGTGTCGATTCCTGACCAAGTTTTTTCGCCATAGTACCATGCCATTCTGAAACCAACAATTATCCTTACTGAACTTTGTGTCCTCTTTGCTTGTATGCTTTTCCCTTTCTTGGATTCTTGCACCACTTTGCACCGACACTTTGTTCTCTGCACCGATCGACACCAAAGACACCTTGTGCAACATCTTGTCATATTCTTCCAAAGACGACCTGCTTTTAGACTGAAACATATCATCATTTACATCAGAAATAACATGAAAAGGATTATGTATAAAATCTTTTTGTTTGATCATCAACAAAGTCAAATTTTGACTTACATTGACAAGGATTTTCAATTGCCCTGCATTCACTAAAGAAGATTCTAGCTTCTTTCAATGTGCTCTTACAATAAACTCCCTGCCATCCTTGAATAGATGATACCTTTTCTCATGGAGATAGAAGATCGCTTTTCTGTCATATAAGTACGGACTACCCAACACCACACATGTAATGTCAAGCGGTACCCCATATAATTCAACCATGTCAACATAATGAGCTATTATGGCGAAGCACAACATGCACTTCCTTGAAACTTGTAAATTAGCATCCTTGCAAATCCATCCAAGTGGATATGGCTTTGGATGTGGAATGGTCTCAATTTTCAGCTTCTTTACTAAGTCTTCTGAGATGAGATTCGCTTGTGACCCACTGCCAAATAGTGTGTCTATATTTGTGTGTTTGGAAATTATCCTCACATGAAACAACTCTATCCTCCTCCCTTCATATGGAGCTTCTATGTGACAGTTTAAAGTGCTAGAACTGGGATTTGTTTCCTTTACAATCTCTTTCCCCTTTATGTTCTTTAGTGCCATGGCTATGCTTTTAGTTTCATCTCCTAATTCAAACCCTAAGTCTTGTTCAGCTATTGCAACCGTTTTGACTTTTTCTTTGGCCTTATCTTTGGTTTTAATTTTTTCTAGCTTCAACTCTGGATGAAGTTTCCAACAATGTTCTTCATCGTGGCTTGTTTTGAAACAATTTTTACAAAATAATTTTCCTTTCTCTTCCTAGATTTTTCATTTCTTTTTATTCCTTTGCCTTTAAATTCACTTAATCCTCATTCCCATCAAAATATTGTTTCCCTCTAGCCTCTAAATGCGTGGCTTGAACACAAACCTCGTCTAGTAGGATTGAACATAAGAATAGTATATATAAGATAGTTGTGTAAACCAGCTATATATTTCAGCAAAGTCTCTTGGCTATGCAAATCAATTCCAAGTAATAAAGCCCTTCGTCTAAGCTCTTGGGTGTAATATTGAACACTTTGTCCCTTAAGTTGTCTAAAACTTTTCCAATTCATGATAGCCTTTTGTAAATGAGCTAATAGATAAAATTGTTGTTTAATTGTGGAAATAAATTCAGCCCATGATAAAGTGATATTACCATGTTTTTTAATTTCATCCTTGGTCTTTGCTTCCCACCATACTAATGTTGCTCCCTCCATTCTCAAAGATTCTAACTGAATCTTTGTATCATCTTCACGAAGGTTTTGTATCTTCAAATAAACTTCCAACTGTCTTATCCAATTGTCAATTTTCTCTACATTGACCTCACCATTAAACATAGGCAGCTCAAATTTAACATCAAGCTTTAAAAATGGACTTTTACCAGTGGTTTTAGACTTGTGAGATTGATTCACCAAAGTTGAAGATGACGATGTAGAGGAAGAGGATGAATATGGGGATCGTGGATCGCCATTTCCTTCGTGTCCTTTCATTGACTTGTCATCACTTTTATTTCCTCTTGAATAACCCTCTCCTTCTTGGATGTGAAAATTCATAACTGATTAATATTGGTCTTCAAAGTACTAGTTTTCAATTTTATGGTAGAGATTAGTTCAATTATCTAACATCAAAATTAATAGTGTATAAAGGACATAGGTGGAATATTAGGGAGTTCTTTTCAAAGGGGAATGTCTTACAACCAATGTAAATATTCAATAACTAAAAATATGTAGACTATAATAAAAAGACACAAAATTAAATATAAATATTTGATAGTGTTAGTTAAAAGCACACATTTAATTAATGTTAGTTAAAGGAACATATTGATTAGCTTTAGTTAAAGGATTTGAATAATGTGTGTCTCCTAAAAAAATTGAATTATTTTAAAGGATTTAAACTATATACTTATCATTACAAAATTATCTAAATATTTGATAATATAAATCAAAATTGGTTCTACTCATTGTAATTTGTTGAATTTATATTTCATATTTTTTATAATATTTTGTTATTGTATTGAGAGGTAAATTTTATAAACAAGTATAAATGAGATGTCTTTAACAACTAAGAGTAGCTACAAGAAAACATAAACAATACAATGTAGATATGTATGCCAAATGTGATGACTTAGTGGCTACAAGGAAAGAGGCCAATAATTTGATTGAATAAGATAGGTTTCACTCATTCCACAATTGCATCACATACTAGGACTGGAAAGTAGGAATATTCAATTGAATACTTTCTTTTAAAAAATATATATATAAAAATCTATTAATCTTGGTAATAAGAAGGAAATTAATAAGAAAATAATGGGCCAATGATGTGAAAGAATGTAACTCTCCTCCATACACGCTCAAATAAATAAAAAATAATAGTAATAAATGACAAAAAAAAATCAATTAGCCATGCATGTATCTACAAAGGTTTTTGTGTTACTTTACAGTCATGTCAACCATATAGAATCACTAAAGTTGTATGTGTTTTATTCATACATATAATACCCTTCATATAGTTATTAATTACTTTGTGGTGATAGTAATTAAACTCCAATATTATGAGTCTCATCAGTGCTATATATTTGGTTCGACTGATATTTATATATGTTATTGATATCTTCGAGTGCATAATTAAACTGCTCACTTTAATCTTAATTGTGATAATGGTCCTTTCACATCATACGTTAATATCAAATTTTTAATTACAAAATTACAAAATTTATTATTAATTTCCGATTGTTTTTCCTTTTTTTCATATTGTTATATATAGTTTTTACATTTTTAAAGGATTTTTTTATATATTGATAAAATATTCTAAATTCCTTGATGGGGGTTCCACGACGAAACAAATGGATGGAGGTCAGTGCCATGTGGAGGCGCGCACCTGACCATCTATCAGGGTTAATCATTAATGAAATGTTGCAGGCCTGTACTTGGCATGATCAACCATAATGGAAACTAATAAAAACATAGGAGGCCAACAAATCATGTCAAAGATGAATGGGAAAATACGCCAGTTGTGAACAGGGGTAACACATAAAACACAACTACAGAGAGGGAATGTTAATGGAAGACAGTTTGAAGATCGGGTTGAAGAAGCGAAGGAATTTCTGTAGTGACGTTGACGTTGGGTTAATTAGTATGTAATGGCTCTTGTCACCCTGGTTTCTTAATTCCCTATTCTAGTTATAAACAATGAAGACGAAGCTGATGGTTGCAATGAAATATGTGCACTGTTTTGTTTCTCTAATGGGATATCTTACCAGTCTGGTATGGTCTTCTGTTCTTCTGTTTTTAAAGTAATTGAAGGGTTGGTCATTGAGGTTTGCATGTTGCCCCTCATAACTTTTGTCCCGGATATGGAACCCTGCTTTAGAACCCCTTCTACAGAAAATTATCTATTTTGTTCCCAGCTACAATCCCAAGCTAAAATCGGAAGGTATCTCTGCAAAATTTTAAAGCCTGGCATTGTGGTAAAGTCTTCTGGTCTGAGTTTATATTTACTTTTCTTGTATTGCATGAAAATTCATTTTATGGGGTCAGATTCCTAGGATACCATCAATGAAAAGTGTCTTCAGGTTTATGAGCAAGCTTGCATGTTTAGTAATGATAGTTTAAAAAAACCTTCCACCTACCTTCGCAGTACAAATTGAAAGCCTTCTTTCAATGTCAATGTTGGCCAATTTGTAATCTATGTTGCCCCAGTCGATTTTTCCCTCAATTTCAGTGTTCACCCAGTTTTTATCTGCGTTACCCAAGTCATAAATGGTGTTTAATAAGAGGCCTCTGCTGTAAAGAAAACATGCAATTTCCTTTCTGCAAGATGGTCTATGCAATGAACATTTTTACTATACATACTATTGTTTCTACAGCAATAAATGAGGATCCACATGTTAATATCAGAGTAGAGGGTTCCACTAATGCTCACCGGAACTATTTTATTGATTTTACTCTTCCATATACAGGATTATCTTATACTTTTATAGGGAGATCCTTTTTTCAACTTATCATGGCAAAAGGACATCCTGGGAAACGAAAAGGAACAGCAAAAGGAAAGTAGAAACAAACAATTCAGAATGAGGGTCCAAGCAAGCGAGGAAGGAAAACTAATAAACAAGTTCTGGAAAATATATTTGATCTTTATGAAGCTAGCAACCCAGCTCAAATCTGAAATACCATTCATGGATGGGAAAGAGAGAGAAACTATGATGATGAAGACATTAAACAGCAAGAGGCAACCATGGACTTCCTCTGTGACTCGGGGAATACAAGAGGAAGGGTATCTCTGTTCCATCAAAATGTTAACACTTATTGGAAACTCAAATGTATCTTGGCAAAGGCCATGACAAGCATGCAGGAGACGGAAGGAAACCCATCAATGGTTTCAGAATTGTAGCAGATTAAATAGGAAATCTGAGGAATTTCCATGTCTCAGTATCATGCTGTGATAAGAATTGGGAGGATTGAACGTCAACTTCAAGGAATGCATCAAGTAGAGATGCGGGGATCCACTGCAAAAGACCCTGCTCCAATTGACTCTTCTAATGGGTGATATTTTCTTTTAATAGTTTTAAATGATTTTTGCGGCAAGTTTTAATAAATTTTATTTAAACTGTAACTTTTATGGACATAGTAAAGTAGTTATAGTGGCAAGTAGAAGGAAAAACAATTCCAATATTGGATGCCTTGTAATTCCCTTAGGTGGCCAACACACCTAGATTCCTTCGGGCAGATCAAGGCTATGACATGTATCAGTATTTGTATAGCAACCTGCTTTTTGATAAATAGAAAATAGAAATGCTCTACGAAATTCACAAAAAAAAAGATAAACAGTCTAAACATTTTCATATATATGGTGGGGATTCACTTATTTATTATACATATATATTTTGGGGTTTTCTTAAAAAATTAAAAAAATTAGGAGTGTGTGTTTAGGGGGATTAGATAGAGATACAAAGGAGAGACTGACATATATATATATATATATATATATATATATATATATATATATATAAGGTGGGATGAGAGAGAGGGAAGAGTAAAAATATAGAGAGAAAGTGTGATGAGAAAGAGGGAAGAAGAAAAATAGTCACTGGCGTTTGTGTGCAATTGGGAAAGTGTATTTTCATGTAATTGTTTTACATTATTTAAAATTATTTTTAATTCAAAAATATTATTTAAATAATAAAATATTATTATTTTAATACCCCACACACATATTATATTTAGATAATTTTATAATAATAAATATATATTTCAAATTATTCTAGATGAGAGATGCAAAGGAATTAAATAAAAATATCAATTAATAATTTAATTCTTTTAAAATAATCCTTTATTTTATTTAATATCTTCATTAAATATATTTCTCATCTATATATATAAAAGAGAATAAAAATAATTATAAGCAAATTAAAGGTTATCATTATTATATATATAAAAAGTGTAAAGAGACAAGAGTTTAATGAGGTATGGCTAGTCATTCATATAATTGACAATATGGACAAAAATCAAGAAAATTAAGCCAATTGAGGTGCTAATGTATAATCAATTGTTTGAAGAAAAGCTAATGTATAAATCATTTGTTTGAAGAAAATCTAAATTATGAAGAAAAGCTAATGTATAATCAATTGTTTGAAGGATTAAGAAGAAAATCTAGGAAATTCAACTAATGGGATTTCTAGTGTTGAAGTTAATATGTATTGCTAGAAAAGGATTGTATATTTCGAGCGCAAAATCAAGGACTGCAAAGAAATCATAAAAAACACATTCATGTAGTGGAAGACAAAGACCATGAGGCAAAAAAACGAAGAGCTATTTGTTAATTAATGAGAAAAAAACATGTGACCATGAACAAACACATGAATAGGCTTTGCTCTTAACCAGAATTGTGTGACCTTGAAATTTGTCCCCCTTGCAATAGATTATGCAAATAGGCCACAGGAGATCATGGTCATTGCACATCATTGGTGTCATGCATGGGTTTTCCAACAGTGACTCCATGAGGAGCAACAGTGACTCCATGAGGAGCATAGTTTCGGAATTCATAAAAATCACCTCGTGCAGTAGAAGATAAATATTAGGAGGTAGAAAAATGAAGAGCTATTTTTTAATTAAAGAGAAAAAAACATGAAACCATGAACATACACATGATCACACCATGTTTTTAACCAAAATTCTATAACCTTGACATATGTACCCTTTGCAAAACATTCTTCACATAGGCCATAGGTGACCATTACCATTGCACATAATTAGTTGGATGTATGGGTTTCCCAACAATCACTCCATGAGACGTAGAGTAGAAGTTGGGTGAATAATAACAATAGAAAGAACTAGACACAACACTTTTAGAATTACTACCTGCAATTGAGAGAGCAGACATAGGGGTTCCAATATTAATAACTTAATCCTCGCTCAAAACGTCCCTAAGAAGAATATTGATAAAAAAAATCAAATATATTAATTTTGGTAATTTTCGCAGCTATATTATTGTTTTGAATGGTCTGTCTCTTGGTTGGCTCAAAACGTCCCTAAGAAGAATATTGATAAAAAAAATCAAATATATTAATTTTGGTAATTTTCGCGGTTATATTATTGTTTTGAATGGTCTGTCTCTTGGTCGTTTCAGTGTGATTCTTGGTTGTTTCAGTGTCATTCCATGCCCTGAGATTAAGTTCATTGATGAACATCTCACACCCCTTGTAGATATCAACCTCACATGCACTTCTGACTTCATTGTTTTCTTGATTCTCGCAAGAGGTAGGTTGTGATTGATGAAATTAATAGCTGGCTTGAATCCCTGGATCTCATTGGAGCAACGAATCTCAACTTCCCATTCTTTCTTTTGGTGGTGGTACACCAACTGATTCAAGCGGGCAGATAAAGATGGGCTTTCCTTGATATGAATCAAAGATGGGCTTATGTACTAATAATATTGATTAATGCACTCTTTTTTTTTTTAGAGAAAGAAGATTATAATATATTGTGATGATTTATGTGCTTTAAATTATGTGATTTTTCATTGAAATTATTTTCCTGGAAATTGATGTTATTTAATGGTTTTTAATGATGTTATTTAATGGTTTGTTTTTTTTTTCAACCATTTTATTCTAAAATTGAGCTTACTATTAGTATTCTAAACTTTAGCTTACTATTATTTCATTCGTCATAATAGGAAGTGTATTATTCACCTTTCATTAGTACGATATTAATCAATTTGTATTGAAAATGATAAGAACAACATAATTTGATCTAACTTTTATTTGAGTGCGAGCTTGTGTATGATGAAAACTTGTTAAAAATAAATACAAGAAACATTAGACATGAAATAGATACTGAGCTTGAAACATCTAGATTTGGTCCAGAACAATTATGGGTCAGTAAGATGCTTAAATATAGTTACATAGATAAATATTTGTTTTCTAATCTAAAATACTAATATCAATATATGGTTTAACTTTCACTTGGAGAATAACTAAGATGATATTTAAAAATATATTTCTCATTCATAACTTACCACTCTGTAGCATTTGTTAAAGATATTTTTATATAAAAATAATTATTTAATAATTTTTTATCATATATAGTAAGACGCTCATCATATAAGCGTAGCCCCAGCTTGTGAAAAATAGCCAATAAACACTGAGTAAATGAAATAAAGTCTATGATATATTCTATGTATTTATTTATTAAATAATACATTGATATTAAGTTATTAAATAATACATTGATTTTATTCCTTTTAAATTTATAAAGGAAAATAATATGCATCCAAAGCTCTGTCTCGACATTTTATGAATTGGAAAAATACGTATAATTTGGAGGCTTTAACATCAATATTAAGAAATATTCATTTCTAAGAAATATTTTTTTCACTATCACTAAATATGCACTTCTGAATTTTTTTTAAAGTTTTTTATTCAGGTTTCGATCCATGCATTTCCAACAAATTAAATTTTTTAAGTCCACTGTACTACCAAAACCATAAAAAAAATTCATATATGCAGTGTAAAACATCAAGTTCGAGCTTCAACCATTTGTAAGTATTGATCTTGTGTGTGGTTAGCCCTTATCAAATGAAAAATTTTCTGTTAAAGGTTGACGATGTTAAAAATATTAAGATCAGATACCTACAATGTTGTAGAAGAATAATAGAAAGACATGCTTATATTGGGTACAAAACATATCATAAGTGTGTTTCCACATAGTGTAGGATATTACCTTGGTATGTATGGTATGATAGAATTTGTTGTTAACGACAGAAGAAGCAACCAACATCACTTCCAGCCCACCATCTTCCAATGCCATAAGGAGATCAAAGTACAAAATCGCATGTTGAAACGTGTTCATCAGGACCTGATAAGATGAATCTATAGATCTGATTTTCACTGTAGAGAATTCCCTATCCGACCCTCCAATAAACGTAGCTTTACTGCAAAATTATCCTTACAGGAAAATCCCACGTCCTCTAATGAAATGTTTGTAGTATCTTGCAATATCATCAGAGTTAGCCTCATTTTATCTCTTTTTATTGAAAGATCTTCGACTTTGCGCTGTAGAGGTTGAACAAATTTCAAAACTCCTTGCAGCTGGTCTGACACTGTATGTTTTCTATATATAGCACCCGAGAGAACTTCCATGAAAAAAAATCCCTTGTGATCAGTTAAAGAAATACATACCTAAATATTTTCACTTGGGAGAAAATATTTGAGAATTGAAATGAGAGAATTAGGGTCTTTACTCCATTGTCTTTTAGTCATTTTGTGCTTCCCTTTGTGAGACAGGACCGAAACTTGAAACTAACCATCATTTGGACGACTAGAACTATAGAATGTGGCCTTTAAAGCATGTTTAAAAAAACTAGAATGACCGACTGTGGTTGTAGAGTTGCAGCCATAAACAAAATTCATATGGAGTGGTAATGGGTATCCATGACACCTGTTTTTCAATGCCAGGCAAAAATTTGTTGCCAGCTTTATATTGTTGGAATATTCCAATTTGTTGTTACGCCTCTTGAGCCTATTGAAGGTTCAAAGAATTAATTGCATGTAGAGCTAGTGAAAACTCGACTCTGAAATACTAATGTTCTCTGATCCCAACAAAGAATTCTAGATTCTCTAAAAAAATCCTGAAACCAATTCAGATTAAACTTGAATCTGATGATGGTCCAGATGTGAAAATTCGGTGATTGGCATGAGATAGAATTTCGACCCCAATATCTGACTATAAAAGATGATGGCTTGGATGTGAAAATTCATAACTGATTAGCATATAATATTTCAATTTTCTAACACCAAAAAAAATGATGCACAAGCCACATAGGTGGCATCCTAGGGAGTTATGTTTAAAGGGGAAAGACATAATTATAAAGTAAATGAGATTAATGAATTTACAAAAATTAAAATTTATTTAAATATTGGATTTATATACTGGTTAGCTAATTGACTTGGAAGTTACATCCAATATGATTTTTTTTCAGTAATTAATAATATTAATAAATAATTGAGTTTGAAATATTTTTTCTAATATGTATTACACATTGCATTGTACATGTCTATATGATGTAGAAGAAGGTCAACAAAAAATAAAATGAATAAATAACTGAGTGTGAAAATAAATAACTGAGTGTGAAATGTTTTTCATAACACTTATTGCACATTGCACTGTACATGTCTATATGATGTATAATACCGCCAAGAAAGTGATGATCATTCAGAAACTTATAACAAGAATCATAAGCAATCCACTATGTATGTATTTTCACTCTAAGTATTTACATGCTACGGATTATTATATTTCTAAGAAACAAAAACATCAAAGCGGCGATCCTATTTTACCTAAAATTATGGATTGAGAGCTAATAACAGTTTTCTCCACGCTAAAAAATACATTCAAAACCTATTTCAATCCCCAATACAAAGTACAAGAAAAAGGTCTTTTCAAACCACAACTCTTACAGCTCTTAGCCAGTACAAAAATAGAATAAAAAGGGCTTTTCAACCCAGAGTTCTTAGCCAGTATGTGAGAACGGTTTCTACAAGAAAAGGCATTAATTTCCACAGGTTTCACTCAAAGCCCAATGAACTTCCATGAAAATAAAACCCTTGTAATCCATCAAAGAAATACATACCTGAATATTTTCAGATGGGAGCAAAGATTTGAGAATTGAAATGAGAGAATTCATGTCTTTACGCCATTGTCTTTCAGTGATTTTGTGTTGCATTTTTTCAGAAGGACGGAACCTTGAAAATCACCATCATTTGGACGAATAGAACTGTAGAATGTGGCCTTTAAAACATGATTCGAAAAGCCAGAAGGACTGGTTGTGGTTGCAGAGTTGCAGCCATAAAAAAAATTACATATGGAGGGGTGATGTGTATCCATGATGCCATGTTGCCTGCAGGCTTGCTGCCAATGCCAAGAAGACTTTTGTTGCCAGCCTCTTGAGCCAATCGAAGGCTCGGAGAAGCCGTTGTAGGTAGAGCCAGGGGAAACTCAACTTTGAACGAATCATGATTTATGATCCCAACATAGAATTCTAGATTCTCTGAAAACAGTCCAAAAAAATCCTGAAACCAATTCAGATTAAACACCAATTTGATGATGGACCAAATGTGAAAATTCAGTGATTGGCTTGGATGTGAAAATTCATAACTAATTAATATTGGTCTTCAATCTACCAATTTTCAGTTTTATGGTAGAGAATAGTTCAATTATCTAACATCAAAATTAATAGTGTATAAAGAATATAGGTGGAATCTTAGGGATTTATTTTCAAAGGGGAAGCCCTTAAATATTCAATAACTAAAAAAAATATAGACTATAATAAAAAACACAAAATTAAATATACATATTTGATAGTGTTAGTTAAAAGCACACATTTAATTAGTGTTAGTTAAAAGAACATATTGATTAGCATTAGTTAAAGAATTTGAACAATGTGTTTGTCTCCTAAAGAATTTGAATTATTTTAAAAGATTTAAGTTATATACTTATTATTACAAAATTATCCAAATATTTGATAATATAAATTAAAATTGATTCTATTCATTGTAATTTGTTGAATTTATATTTCATATTTTTTATAATATTTTGTTATTGTATTGAGAGGTAAATTTGATAAACAAGTATAAATGAGACGTCTTTGACAACTAAGACTAACTACAAGAAAACACAAACAATACAATGTAGATATGTATGCCAAATGTGATGACTTAAAGGCTACAAGGAAAGAGGCCAATAACTTGATTGAATAAGTTAGGTTTCACTCATTCCACAATTGCATCACATACTAGGAATGGAAAGTTAAAATTTTCAATTGAATACTTTCTAAACACAAATATATATATATATATATATATATATATATATATATATATATATATATATTGGTGATAAGAAGGAAATTAATAAGAAAATAGTGTACCAATGAAGTGAAAGAATGTAACTCTCCTCCATACATGCTCAAATAAATAAAGAATAATAATAAAAAATGACCAAAAAAAAATTAATTTAGATATATAACCATGCATGTACAAAAGTTTTTGTTACTTTACGGTCATGTCAACCATATAGAATCACTAACGTTGTATGTGCTTTAATCATACATATAATACCCTTCATATAGTAATTAATTACTTTGTGGTGATAGTAATTACACTCCTATATATGGTTGGACTGATATTTATATATGTTATTGATATTTCGGATATTTTTGCAATAATCAAACTGCTCAAACTGCTCATTTTAATCTTAATCATGATATTGGTCCTTTCGCATCATAAGTTAATATCAATTTTCAAATTACAAAATTTATTATTAATTTTGTGTGATTTTTTTTTTCATATGGTTATATATGGTTTTTACATTATTAAAGGATTTTTTAAGAGGCTATAATATTTTATAAATTAATGAAATATTTTCTATAATTTTATAATATTTTATAATTTACTAAAAGATTTGTAAAAAGTTATACACATATTATATTATTGATAAAACAGTCTAGATATTTTTATATATATAGTGGGGATTCACTTATTTATTATACATCTATATTTTGGGATTTTTTAAAAAAATTAAAAAATATAAGAGTGTGTGTTTAGGGGATTAGATAGAGATACAAAAGAGAGATTTACACACACACACATATATAGTGGAGTGAGAGAGAGGAAAGAGTAAAGATATAGAGAGAGTGGGATGAAAACGAGAAGAAGAAAAATAGTCACTCACATTTATATGCAATTGAGAAAGTATAATTTCACATAATTATTTTACATTATTTAAATTTATTTTTAATTAAAAATATAATTTAAATAATAAAATATTATTAATTCAATACCATCCCCACACACACATATATAGATATTTATTGATAACCTTTACGTAGTTTATAATTATTTATATATATATATATATATATATATATATATATATATATATATATATTTTAATATTTTATTGATAAACTTTAAGTTGTTTATAATTATTTTCATTCTCTTATATATATATAGATAAGAGATATATTTAACGAAGATATTAAATAAAATAAAGAATTATTTTAAAGGAATTAAATTATTAATTGATATTTTTATTTAATTTTTTTTTGCATTTCTCATCTAGAATAATTTGAGGTATATATTTATTATTATAAAATTATCTAAGTATTTATAATACCATGGTTTTTTTCTCCATGGTTTGGTTCTAACAAGGCATCCATTTGGTTCTAACAAGTCCTCTATTTTAGCATTAGTCTTAACACCAGAAATCTACATAACATATTTTATCAAATTTTTACATTATTTTGATTTAATTTTAAATTTTAAATTATTATTATTATTTTAATTTAATTATAATATTTATATATATATAGAAAAAATTATGGAATTTTAAAACTTATTCTGATAGTTTCTCAATATTTTATTAGAAACTTTTAAGTTGTTTATGATTATTTATTATCAAAATTTGTTTTTTTATTTATTTTTTCTTTTATAAGTGTAATTAGTATTTTCTAATGAACATATTAAATAAAATACTCAATTGCAGAATTGAATTATTATAAGAAATAAAAAAAATATAAATTCAACCAATTATAATGATTAATTTGATTTAATTCTTCTAGATATATCAATAGAGCAATTTGGGTCAATATTATTTTATTCAATGAATTCTGAAAAATTGAGTTAAAAAATAATTATAATAAGTTGAATTTATATCTTTAATTTTTAATAATCATTTTTAATTTTTTATAATATGTTTTTGTTATTTTGAAAGGTGTATTTTACTATAATATGAAAGAGAAGTGTTCTTGATATACATGTTTTTTAAAATAAAATAAACTAGAAATTGCACCACATGTTGCAAAGGAAATGTCATAAGGCAATGGCATACGAATAGGCAACACCATCATGATGGGCCCAATGATAGAAGGAGCAACCGTTGAGACAAAAATACCAATATGGGGCCTTATATTGAGTAAAGAAAGGGTAAAGAAAGAAACGTTTAATGGGGTATGGCTAGTCATTCATATAATTGACAATAAGGACAAAAACCAAGAAAATTAAGCCAATTGAGGTGCTAATGTATAATCAATTTTTTGGAGAAAATAATCATTTAAAATGAGGGAAATTCAACTAATTGGATTTCTAGTTTTGAAGTCAATATGTATTGCTAGAAAAGGATAGTATATTTCGAGCGCAAAGTCGAGGACCACATATAGAAATCTTAAAAAACACATTCATGTAGTGGAAGACAAAGACCATGAGGCAAAAAAATGAAGAGATATTTCTTAATTAAAGAGAAAAAAACATGTGACCATGAACAAACACATGAATAAGCCATGCTCTTAACCAGAATTGTGCAACCTTGAAATTTGTCCCCCTTGCAATAGGTTCTGTGAATAGGCCATAGGAGATCCTGGTCATTGCACATAATTGGCGTCATGCATGGGTTTTCCAACAGTAACTCCATGAGGAGCAGTGTGTCGTGAATTCATAAAAAGCACCTTCGTGTAGTAGAAGACAAAGACTAGGAGGTAGAAAAATGAAAAGCTATTTTTTAATTAAAGACAAAAAAACATGAAACCATGAACGGACACATGATCACGCCATGTTTTTAACCAAAATTCTATGACCTTGGCATATGTCCCCTTTGCAACACATTTTGCATATAGGCCATAGGAGGCCATAGGAGACCATGGCCATTGCACATAATTAGCGGGATGTATGGGTTTCCAAACAATCACTCCATGGGACATAGAGTAGAACTTGGGTGAATAATAACAGTGGAAAGAATTAGAAACAACATTTTTAGAATTGCTGCTTTCAATTGAGAGATCAGACCTAGGGGTTCCAATATTAATAACTTAATCTTCCCTCAAAACGTCCCTAGGAAGAATATCGATCAAAAAATCGAATATATCAATTTTGGTAATTGTCGCAGCTATATTATTTTTTTGAACGATCCGTCTCTTGGGTTTTTTAGTGTCATTCCATGCCCCAAGATTAAGTCCATTGATGAACATCTCTAACGCATTGGAAAAAAAAAGGGAGCTTTTGTAGTTTATGCTCGTCTGACTTCATTGTTTTCTTGATTCTCGCGAGAGGTAGGTTTTGATTTATGAAATTGATAGCTAGCTTGAATCCATGCATCTCATTGGACCAACGAATCACAACTTCCTATTCTTTCTTTTGGTGGTGGTACACCAATTGATTCAAACTGGAAGATAAAGATGGGCTTGCCTTGATATGAATCAAAGATGGGCTTATGCACTAATAAAATTGATTAATGCACTCTTTTTGAGAGAAAGAAGATTATAATATATTGTGATGATTTATGTGCTTTAAATTATGGGATTTTTCATTGAAATTATTTTCCTGGAATTGATGTTATTTAATGGTTTGTTGTTTTTTTTTCAACCATTCTATTCTAAAATTGAACCTACTATTAGTATTCTAAACTTTAGCCTACTATTATTTCATTCATCATAATACGAATTGTATTATTCACTTTTCATTAGTACGATATTGATCACCTTGTATTGAAAATGATAAGGACAACATAATTTGATCTAACCTTTGTTTGAGTGCGAGTTTGTGCATGATGAAAACTAGTTAAAAATAAATACAAGAAACACTAGACATGAAATAGATACTGAGCTTGAAACATCTAGATTTGGTCCAGAACAATTATGGGTCGCTAAGATGCTTAAGCATACTCACATAGATAAATATTTGTTTTCTAACCTAAAATACTAATATTAATATATGGTTTAACTTTCACTTGGAGAATAACTTAGATATTATTTAAAAATATGTTTCTCATTCATAACTTACCACTGTGTAGTATTTTCTAAAGGTATTTTTTTATATAAAGAACACTATTCATGGTATTTTTATATAAAAAACATTATTTAATAATTTGTGATCATATATAGTAAGATGCCTCATCATATAACCATAGCCCTGCTTGTGCAAATAGGCAATAAACACGAAGTAAATGAAATAAATTCTATCATATATTTTATGTATTTATTTATTAAATAATACATTGATATTAAGTTATTAAATAATACATTGATTTTATTTCATGTAAATTTATAAAGTAAAATAATATGCATCCAAAGCTCCGTCTCGACATTTTCTGAATTGGAAAAATACATATAATTTGGAGGCTTTAACATCAATATTAAGAAATATTCATTTCTAAGAAATATGTTTTTCACTATCACTAAATATGCACTTCTGAAAAGTTTTTAAGTTTTTTATTCAGGTTTCGATCCATGCATTTCCAACAAATCAAAATTTTTAAGTCCACTGTACTACCAAAACCATAAAACAAATTCATATATGAAATGGAAAACATCAAGTTCGAGCTTCAACCATTTGTAAGTATTGATCTTGTGTGTGGTTAGCCCTTATCAAATGTAAAATTTTCTGGCAAAGGTTGTTGACGTTAAAAATATTAAGATCAGATACCTACAATGTTGTAGAATAATAATAGAAAGGCATGCTTATATTAGGTACCAAACAAATCAGAAGAGTGTTTCCACATAGTATATGATATTACCTTGGTATGTATGGTATGATAAAATCTGTTGTTAACGACAGAAGAAGAAAACAACATAACTTCCAACCCACCATATTCCAATGCCATAAGGAGATCAGAGCAAAAAAAATCATGTTCAAACGTGTTCATCGAGACCTGATAAGTTGAATCTATAGATCTGATTTTCATTGTAGGGAATTCCCTATCTGACCCTCCAATAAACGTAGCTTTACTAGTTAGCTAATTGACTAGTAAATTTATTTAAATATTGGATTTATATACTGGTTAGCTAATTGACTTGGAATTTACATTCAATATGCTTTTTTTCAGTAATTAATAAATAATTGAGTGCGGAATGATTTTTCTAACATGCATTACACATTGCACTGTACATGTCTATATGATGTAAAAGAATGTCAACAAAAAAATAAAATGAATAAATAACTGAGTGCTGAATATTTTTCATAAAACGTATTGCACATTTCACTGTACAGAAAGTAATGACTATTCAGAAACATATAACAAGAATTATAAGCAATCCACTGTGTATGTATTTTCACTCTATGTATTTACATGCTACTGATTATTATATTTGTAAGAAACAAAAACATCAAAGCGGCGATCCTGTTTTATCCATCATGATGGATCAAGAGCTAATAATAATTTTCTCCATGCTAAAAAAAACCACGTTGAAAACCTATTTCGATCCCCAATACAATGTACAAGAAAAATGTCTTTTCAAACCACAACTCTTACAACTCTTAGGCAGTACAAAAATAGAATAAATGAGATTTCCAACCCACAGTTCTTAGCCAGTATGTGAGAACAATTTATGCAAGAAAATGCATTAATTTCCACAGGTTTCACTCGAAGACAAATAAACTTCCATGAAAATAAAACCCTTGTGATCCATTAAAGAAATACATACCTGAATATTTTCACATGGGAGCAAAGATTTGAGAATTGAAATGAGAGAATTCCTGTCTTTACGCCATTGTATTTCTAGTAATTTTGTGTTGCCTTTTGTCAGATGGACCAAACCTTGAAACTCACCATCTTTTGGACGACTAGAACTACAGAATGTGGCCTTTAAAACATGATTCGAAAACCAAAATGGTCGGTTTTGGTTGCAGAGTTGCAACCATAGAAAAAATACTTATGGAGGGGTGATGGGTATCCATGACGCCATGTTTCCCATAGGCTTGCTGCCAATGCCAGGAAAAATTTGGTTGCTAGCCTCCTGAGCTGATCGAAGGCTCGAAGAAGTCGTTGCAGGTAGAGCCAGGGGAAACACAACTCTGAACTACTCATGATTTATGATCCCAACGGACAATTCTAAATTATCCGAAAAAAGTCCAAAAAATCCTGAAACCAATTCAGATTAAACTCGAATTTGATGATGGCCCAGATGTGAAAATTCAGTGATTGGCATGAGATATAATTTTAACCGCAATATCTAACTATTGTAGATGATGGCTTGGATGTGAAAATTCATAACTGATTAATACCAGTCTTCAATATACTAGTTTTCAATCTTATGGTAGAGAATAGTTCAATTGTCTAACACTAAAATTAATGGTATACAAAAGACACCGATGGCATCCTAGTGAGTTCTTGGGGAACATATTCAATAACTAAAAAAACAATGTAGACTATAATAAAAAAACACAAAATTAAATATACATATTTGAGTAGTGTTAGTTAAAAGCACATATTTAATTAGTGTTAGTTAAAAGAGAAGTGTTGTTGATATCAGGGGTTAAGTTTGAGGGGTCCTAGTACCCATCATAGAATTTTTTTATGACGATCTCATTTTTAAACAACATTTCATATCACTTTTAGTATTTCCTTTTACCAGTTTCATCTAAGTTAAAAGAAAAAAACACAATGTATACCTACAATTATTGAAGCTAATGCAGTTAAACTTTCAAGATATTAGGGTGAAAAACAACGTGCCATTGCTAAAAATAAATTTCCAAAGTTTCATTTTTAATTAGATTTATTTTTCTGAAAATATAACATTTTAGTTTAAATTTCAATAAGATTTTTCTAAAATGATGTTTAACTTGTTGATATTAGATATTGTCAATAAAGGTATTCAAATGAAAGTAAAGGCCATTTGAACTTATTAAACTTACTGAAGTTAAGATGAACCCTTTCCTAGAGAAGAGTCTACTACTCATGAGGCTCAGTTAAAGGAGGAGCTTGGAGGAGAGAAAATATTCCATGAAATCGAACACTAAGCAAATTACAAGAAGATTTTGTTAAAAAAATGTCTACCCTCAAGATATTAGAATTTGCATGTATAAATTATTCAAATATATTAAAATATACTCGAACTTACCTGAGTTATCTCCGCTTCAGGAAAGTCTAGTACTAGTGACTCAGACATTATAGGGTTGGAAAAATAGTCCAAATGGTTTTTAATTTGAAGCATTGATCAAATATTTAACCAAATAGTAATAACAGTAAAATACTAATCAAGGCTTTATTAAATTATGTGTATGCATGTTCACTCATCAAATACATATTGATAGACTTGATGAAGAAATTGGAATATAAATACTCACACTAAGCTATAACTCACTCACATAAAGAAAACAACTATTTATAGAAACATCATCTTCAAATTCACACAATCCATAATGTAAATTGCCCTATTATCTTTAAATCTCTAGCTTAATGGGGAAATGAATTATTTACTGCTCCTAACAATATTTTAAAATAAAATGTATAACATAAAAAACATACCCACTTCTAAAGCCTCATCTAGAAATGTATAACATAAAAAAATACCACTTCTGAAGCATCATCTAGGCTTACAAATGTGCCCAGCGTAAATCCATTTAAACTTTCAATCCACCAAGCCTAAAAATGGTTCAAATTTTTTTTCACTAGGTGAAAATAGGTTTGCGTCACAAGCTATTATAGATTTTCACTATTTGATATCTCTTTGCCCTTGGTAGATCCTGAGTTAATATGGATCTAGGTTGGTTTAATTTTACCCTTTAAATATGTTATGTTCCACATGAATACCATGGGTTCTCATACCATGTGTCAATACCATGGGTGAATACCATGAAATTATTTTTATTTTAATGTTGTTTTTTTATTATTTTTTTTAAGGGATAAACAACACATTACATTAAAATCAACCTAGATCCATCTTAAATCTGGAGCTATCAAGGGCCAAGAGGGATAGCTATTTTAATTCCCCCTTTTAATACCCTTCATATAGTAATTAATTCCTATGTGGTGATAGTAATTACACTCCAATTTATCCGTCTCATCATTGCTATATACTTAGTTGGACATATATTTATATATGTTATTGATATATTAGATATTTGTGCGATAATCAAACTAATGACTTTAACCTTAATTGTGATATTGGTAATCAAACTGATGACTTTAACCTTAATCGTGATATTGGTCCTTTCACATCATACATTAATTCGTTTCAAAGGGAGTGTTCTAGACTTATGCCATGCGAGTACTCTATCACTAACTCCACTTCCAAGGAATATGGAACTTGGCCACATCCTCTATGTACATGCATCTTAGAGTTCATAGGACAAAGGAGATCCCAAAGTGTGGTTAGAGGTAACCTTCTCCACTCCTATCTATCATCGACATTGCCATTCTAACCCTATTTTGTTGCTGCTCTATTCCAGGTTTTGGCACTAAGCCCTTACATGGAATTTCCTTAGGGTATCCTTGCACAACGTTTCTTTTTCCTTGTTATCCATCGATTTAAAACCCTTATTGTCTTCTTCATTTACCAGTCAGATTTGCTATGTCAACAATTGGATTCTGCATACAGTGATTCTCTATGGCTTCAAGTATGGCATGGTCTACTTATTCATTTTATATTTAAATGTTTCTCTTCAAATACTATGATGAGGGTTAACCTATTCTCCTTTCCAAGGAGGGTATGTCGCACATACTTCTATGCATTCCCTAGCAAGTTCAAAAGGAAAGTTTTTTAACTCTCATTAAGGTTTCGAACATTATTTGAAACAACTCTTTCCCAAAAGATACGTTCTTGTTTGACCCAAATTTTATTTTGTTGTAGGTAATTTCCACTTCCTCCTTCTTGCAGTTACCCTTTGCATGTTAGTTCAAGGGTCAGATACATACTAATGGTTCCTCTCATGCACCAGGTTTTAATTTTTTAACCTTCTCTCATGACAGTTGTAATCTGTTGAATTCTGCTAGTACTAAACGAGCTCAACTCAACCAAATTTTGCATTAGCTTATAATATTTTTTTTCCTAGAGGGTTTAGCTCCTTTCAAGTTGGAATAATTGGTTTAGGTCTAATGTAAAAACTTTTATTTAATCACCTGCTCAGCGTAATGAAAAAGGGCTTCTTCTCTGCTCAGAATTGATTGTGTAATTATCTTTGTATGTTTTAAAGAGAGCAAGAATTCCTCTGCTCAAAGATTCCACATGCATTGAGGCTTTTTTCCTTGAATGTAAAATGGATTTACTTCATAATAGTTCTATAATTATTTGTGTGCTTATAACTATGAGAAATGACTATATTCCTGCATGTGTATGTGGTGCTGAGAACGAAGGGATTTTTATGGAAAAATACAATATGGCTACAAATTTTGTTGTGTTATTTATATTCTTACAAATTTTGCATACTTGGTAAATTTTACTAAATAACATTCTGTTTCTTTTATAAAATTATTTCTTCTTTGTAAATCCTTAATTTCCTTGAATTTGGAAGGGTACGAGTAAGAGTAAAATCCAAATTCCCGGATTCTGCTTGGATGCTCTAGGTACAAGATCCTTTCAGAAATAGAAGTGGATTGCTTTCCCCTTGGATTGAGTCTAGGAGTAAGCTAACCTTCTTTTAGAGTGTTCCTTATTTTTTATTTATATCTTCTTGGACTTATTCTTATAAGGTATAGCCACCATGTTTGTTTTATTCTACCACACATGAGTATTCAGTTTACACAATATTATTTTCTTTCACAATAGACAACACAAGGTGTTACTACATTAGGTTTACATAGTCATTGTTACTTTTTCATATGTTCCCATCTTAGATTAGTGAACACAAGGAAATAATCCTGTCTATTTATTCATTACTATTACTAGCATTTACAAAATATATATCTATATATTTCCATAATAGTATCTGATAATATATTCACTATATTAAATGGGTGAAATAAGAAAAATAGCCCGCTATCTAACCTTCATATTAGTACTAGTTTTATTTCTAGAACAAAATGTACATTTTCAAAACAGTATTTCCAATTGGTTAAAATCTTTGTCAAGATACAAATTTTCCCTCAGTTATTTGAAAGAGTAATATTATAAACTAATCCAAATTTCATTTAGAAATATTATCCGTTCTCATTCTCCACATAAAAATAAATCAATTTCATTAAGGGAGTTAACACTTATTTGCTCTATTCATCTTGCTAGAGAAATTGACCAGGAACTGACTCGTTAACCACCCAACATGTGAGTTTGGAAATTATTTCTAAGCCTCCCCCCGAGCCTCCTAGCTTCCAATGTAGTTAAAAATAGTAGCCATTCTAGGATCTCAAGGCTCTAGTCCAGTTCAAATGGTTTTTCTCATGGTTTCCACTGGCTGCTACCAGATCTAAAAGACCCCTCTGAGCGAAGTATCTGTTATTCTTGAAAATGTCTTGTCAAAGACATATTCTCTCCTCCACCTTTTTCCTCTATTCCCCCACATTTGGAAGAAATGTTTTCCTTTTAATCCCTCCAAGGAAGGAAACAATTGTATTTCTAACTACCTAGAAGCCAAGATCCTCTTAATCAAGTCATTCTGTCATTTCTCTAACTAAGCATGATTTAACAAAATACAAAAAATAACCACAACATTATTTTCCTATATTCCTCTTGGAGTATCTATCGAACTTAGATTACCAAATTATTTTTCATGAAATAAAGTAAGAGTAAAGGTAAAAGTAAATGTCAATTGTCCTATGCTCAGGGTTGTTACATCATCCACCCATTGAGCGAAAAAACATCCTTATTGTTTAAAAATTCCCCTTGGAACAGGTGAGGATATTATTCCTACATCCCACTTTTGTCCTCCCAAGTAGCCTATTCCAAGTTGAAGTGCCTCCACTACACTTTAGCCTGGGTGATGGCTCAATTTCATAACATTGTCTCTCTTTGATCAAGAATACAAAGGGGTTCTACTAGAAACTCTCTGACCGGTTCCACCTGTTTCAGAGGATAATATGTCATAAACATATTTAACCATCATAAACAATTGATTAAGTAAACACTTAACTACACCTCTTTCTAGTTAATGATATGTGTAGGATCATATATATATATACGTGAAACACGTTATCAACGTGTATGACATAGGTGGGCAACACAAATTGGTATGCAACAGGTCTAATTATTTCCAATATTTGGAAGGGTCCATATGATCTTAGAGCTAACTTCACACATCCCTTCCATTTCAGGGTTCTTTTCCGAGGTTGTACTCAGACATACACATGATCTCCTACCTAAAATTCACTATAATTTCGTTTCCTATCTACATATGCCTTTTGTATATCCTGAGCAACCTTCAAATTTTGTTGGATTTTCATTACATTGCTTTCCATTTCTGCTAACATATCGCGTCCCAACACTATTTTGTCCTTTGGTTTATTCCAATTGATGGGTGTCTTGCATCTTCTTCCATAGAGAACTTGAAAGTGAATTAATTTTAGTGATTCGTGATAACTATTATTATAGAAAAATTCCACCAAGTGGAGGTACTCTTCCCATTTTTTGGGTTGTTGTATCACATGCATTTTGTAGCATATCCTACAACACCTGGTTTCCTCTCTCTATTTTTCCATCCATTTGTGGGTGATAAGAAGTGCTAAACTGAATTTGAGTACCCAAACCTATAAAGAGAGTTTTCCAAATCGGGGATGTAATTTTACATAGTAAAAAATCATATCCTTAAGCATCCCATGCGTTGAGAAATCAATGCAAGTATATTAGGGTTTGATTCATTGTTGGGGAAATTATATGTGTTATAATTCCAACATTAAATTATCAATTCGAGGTCGTAAGACTTAGAGGCACAAGTGCAGGAAACACAGGATCATGGCATATAACCATTTGTTGTTTAGTACGGAATGCTATTTTTGTGTTAGTTTAGGATTGTCTCAACCATATAGAATCACTAATGTTATATGTGTTTTATTCATACATCCAATACCCTTCAAATAGAAATTAATTCCTATGTATTGATAGTAATTACACTCCAATGTTATCGGTCTCATCACTACTATATACTTGGTTGGACAGATATTTATATATGTTATTGATATCTTGGATATTCATGCAATAATCAAATGTAACTTGCCCACATCCTCAACATACTTGCATCTTGGAGTCCACAGGAAAAAGGGGATCTCAAAGTGTGGTTAGAGGTAACCGTCTCCACTCTTATCTATTGCAGAAACTACCATTTTAACCTTATCTTTGCCGATTTGTTCCAGGTTTTGGCACTAAGCCCTTACATGGAATTTCCTTAGGATATCCTTGCACGTTGTTTCTTTTCCATTGTTATCAATGGATTTAAAACCCTTACTGTCTTCTTCATTTACTAGTTAGATTTTCTGTGTCAACAACTGGTTTCTATGTACGGTATTTCTCCATGGCTTCAAGTATGGCATGGTCTTATTATTCCTTTTGCATTTAAATGTTTCTCTTCAAAGATTGTGATGAGCATTAACCTATTCTCATTTCCAATGAGGGTATGTGACATATACTTCTCTGCATTCCCTGGCAAGTTCAAAAGGTGACTTGTTTTACTCTGATTAAGGTTTCCAACATTATTTGAAACAACTCTTTCTCAAACAATACATTCTTTTTTGACCCAATTTTATTTTGTTGTAGGTAATTTGTGCTTCATGCTTCTTGCAGTTACCCTTTGCATGTCAGTTCAAGGGTCAACCAAATACTAATAGTTTGTCTCATGCACTAGGTTTTAATCATTTAACCATATCTCATGACAGTTGTAATCCTTTGAATTCTTTTAGGACTGACCTAACTCAACTCAACCAAGTTCTACATTATCTTATAATAGTTTTTTTCCTAGCGGGTTTAACTCCTTTCATGTTGGAACAATTGGTATAGGTGTAATGTAACAAATTTTATTTAATCCCCTGCTAGGCGTAATGCAAAAGGATTTATTCTCTTCTCATAATTGATAGTGTAATTATCTTTGTATGTTTTAAAGAGAGCAAGAATTCCTCTGCTCAAAGATTCCACATATGGTTTCTATTATATGCGTTGAGGATTTTCCTTGAATGTAAAATGGATTTACATCATAACAAATTTATAATTATCTATGTGTTGATAACTCTGAGAAATGATTGTATTCTTGCATGTGTATGTGATGCTGAGAACGAAGGGATTTTTATGGAAATATACAATATGGCTATAGATGTTGTCATGGTCTTTATATTTTAAATTTCCATTACAAATTTTTCATTCTTGGTAACTTTTATGAAATAATATTATGTTTCTTTTATACAATTAGTTCTTCTCTATAAATCCTTAATTTCCTCGAATTTGGAAGGGTACCAGTAAGAGCGAAATACAATTTCCTAGATTCTGCTCTGATGCTCTAGGTACAAGATCCTTTCATAAATAGAAGAGGACTGCTTTCCCCTTGGATTCAGTCTAGGAGAAAGCTAACATTCTTCCCGAGTGTTCCTTCTATTTGATTTATATCTCTTGGATTTATTCTTACAAGGTCTAGCCAACGTATTTGTTTTATTTTGGCACATATGAGTATTCAGTTAACCCAATATTGTTTTCTTTCACAATAGACAACACAAGGTGTTACTACATTAGGTTTACATTGTCATTGTCACTTGTTCATGTGTTCCCATCTTAGATTAGTGAACAGAAGGAAAGAACCTTGTCTATATATTCATTGCTATTACTAGCATTTATAGAATATATATCTATATATCTCCATAACAGTATCTGCTAATCTATTCACTATCTTAAATGAGTGAAATAAGGAAAATAACCCTCTATCTAAACTTCACATTAGTACCTGTTTTCTATCTAGAACAAAATGTATATTTTGAGAAGATTATTTGAAATTGGTTCAAATATTAGTCAAGATACACATTCTCCCTCAGCCATTTGAAAGATTAATATGCTAAACTAATCTAAAGGCCATTTAGAAATACTATCCATTCTCATTTATCTACATAAAAATAAATAAATTTCATTAATGGATTTAACACTTATTTACTTTATTCATGTTTCTAGAGAAATTTACCAGGAACTGACTTATTAACCACCCAACCTGCGAGTTTGGATATAATGTCCAAGCCTCCCCCTAAGCCTCCTAGATTCCAATGTAGTTCAATATAGTATCCATTCTAGGATCTCAATAATCTAATCCATTCTAAATGGATTTGTTCATGGTTTCCACTAGCTGCTTCTATATCTAGAAGACCCCTTTGAGCAGAGTATTTGTTATTCTTGATAATGTCCTGTCAAAGACTTATCCTCTCCTCCACCTTCTTTTTTCTCTCTTCCTCCACTTTTGGTTGAAACGTTTTCCTTTTAATCCCTCCATGGAAGGAAACAACTATATTTTTAACTACCTGGAAGCGAAGTCCTCTTAATCAAGTCTTCCCGCCATTTATATAACCAAACATGATTTTAAAAAATACCAAAAATAACATTATTTTCCGATATTCCTATTGGAATATCTATCAAACTTAGATTACCAAATTATTTTTCATGAAATAAAGTAAGAGTAAAGGTAAAAGTAAATGTTAGTAAAAGTAAATTCCAATTGTCCTATACTCAATGTTGTTACATATTCCCCCCATTGAGCGAAACATCATCCTTAGTGTTTAATAATTCCCCTTGGAACAGGTGAGGATATGATGCCGCATCCCACTTTTTTCCTCCCAGGTAGCCTCTTCTAGGCTGAAGTGCCTCCACTACATTTTAACCTGGGTGATGGCTCACTTTTTTAAAATTGTTTCTCTCCGGTCGAGAATAAATAGGGGTTCTACCAGGAAACTCTATGTTTGGTTCCATGTGTTTCACATGATAATATGTCATTAATGACTAATATTGCATAAACATATTTAAACATCATAAAAATTGATTAAGTAAACTCTTACCTGCACTTCTTGCCAGTTAATGATATGTCTAGGATCATATATATATAGATAAGGAAAAGTGAAACACATTATCAACTCGTATGCTGTTGGGAAACGCAAACTGGTATGTAACAGGTCCAATTCTTTCCAATATTTGGAAGGGTCCATAGTATCTAGGAGCTAACTTCGCACATCCCTTCCATTGCAAGGTTATTTTCCGGGATCATACTCAGACATATACATGATCTCCTACCTAAAATTCCCTATAAGTTATTTTCCTATCTACATATTCCTTTTGTCTATCCTGAGAAACCTTTAAATTCTGATGGATTTTTTTCACATTTCTTTCCATTTCTGCTAACATATCGGGTCCCAAAATTAGTTTTTCCTCTGGGTTATTCCAATTCATGGGTGTCTTGAATCTTCTTCCATAGAGAACTTCAAAAGGAATTAATTTCAGTGATTCATGATAACTATTATTATAGGAAAATTCCACCAAATGGAGGTACTCTTCTCATTTATTGGGTTGTTGCATAGCATGCATTCATAGCATATCCTCCAACACTTGGTTTACTCGCTCTGTTTTCCCATCATTTTGTGGGTGATAAGAAATTATTAACTAAATTTGAGTACCCAAACCTGTAAATAGAGTTTTCTAAAACACGGATGTAAATTTTACATCTTACTCAAAAATCATTGCTTTAGACATCCCATGTGTTTAGAATAAATGCAAGTAGATTAGGGTTTGATTCCTCTTTCTTGATAATTACTTGTGAATTATGTTGACTTCCTTTACTTCTTTACTATACTATATTTCATCAAGAAATTACCAAATTATGTGTGTATGAAGATAAAAAAAAACACAAACACAAGATGTAGGCACTATGCTAGGGAAAAACCCCTCTCTAGGGGAAAACCACATCAAAATTCTCTTCCTTCAATAGTTTTCTTTGAGACTCTTCACCCTAGATATAGACCAAACCTTTCCTCCACACCAAGTCAACCTTTCCAGATATTTGACCCAATAGAAGGAACTTGTCCCCAACAACTTCTACTATGCAGCAACTTACGACATTAGGCAACAACAAGAACACAAAAATACTTCAATCTCCCAAAATAGGCGATGAAATTGAGAGAGAGTAGCACCAAAACTTCAATTTTATACTTCTCTTTGACCTTGACCCAAATCACACTCCTTTTGATTTCCTTTACCCACTTCACACTTTTCTGGCTTCAGTAGAGATGTCAAACTAGCTTGAGATGAGATGCTCCAAATGAATTCGATCTCCTTTTCTTTGTAAGAAAATTTGATTTCCTTTTATTTATAGGCTCCGGGAGAGGTCGAACTAGTCCCCCTAATGTCGACTTGATCTCCTTTAGGCCAACTTGGTGTGAAGGTAACATAATTCATATTTGACTCAATAATAAACATTTTTACATGATTAAAAATCCCAATAAGGGTCTCTTTAAATGTACAAAGATTCTATTGACTCAATATGAATCTTAAGAGTCCACAATGGGGGCTTTGACTAATATAATGATGACCGAAACATAGAATAAATCTTTCAACCTCTCTAGGTACCATTAAGCTTACTTATTAATCATGAACCCAAGGATCTAGGTGCACATCCGACAAATGCAACCCTCCCTACTTTGGGACTTAGACATCACTACAAAGTTATCGGTCTCAATAATTCCTATGTGGTGATAGTAATTAAACTCCAATGTTATCAATCTCATCGGTGCTATATACTTCGTTGGACGGATATTTATATATGTTATTGATATCTCATATATTTGTGAAGCAATCAAACTGTTGACTTTAACCTTAATCGTGATATTGGTCCTTTCGCATCATACATTAATACAAATTAATTTCAAAGGTATCGTTCTAGAATTATTCCATGTGAATTCTCTCTCATTGACTCCACTTCCAAGGAATATGGAACTTGGCCACATCCTCAACGTACATGCATCTTGGAGTTCATAGGACATAAGAGAACTTAAAGTGTGTTTAGAGGTATCCATCTCCACTCTTATATGTCACTGACACTTCCATTCTAACCCTATTGCGTTGCTCCTATGTTCCAGGTTTTGGCCCTGAGCCCTTAGATGGAATTTCCTTAGGGTATCCTTGTACGTTGTTTACGATTTTTGCATTCTTGGTAAATTTACTATATAAAATCATCTTTCTTTAATATAATTAGTTCTTCTTTGTAAATTGTTAATTTCCTTGAATTTGGAAGGGTACAAGTAAGAGCACAATCCAAATTCCTAGATTTTGAGCGGATGCTCTAGGTAAAAGATCCTTTCCGAAATATAAGTGGGTTGGTTTCCCATTGGATTCAGTCTAGGAGTAAGCTAACCTTCCTCCAGAGTGTTCCTTTTATTTGATTCATATCTTCTTGGATTTATTCTTATAAGGTCTAGCCTTCAGATTTTTTTTATTCTTCCACATATGAGTATTCAGTTCAAATAATATTGTTTTCTTTCACAATAGACAACACATGGTGTTAGTGCATTAGGTTTACATAGTCGTTGTTACTTGTTCATGTGTTCCCATCTTAGATTAGTCAACATAAGGAAAGAACCCTGTCTATTTATTCATTACTATTACTAGCATATATATATATATATATATATATATATATATATATATATATATATTATCCATTCTCATTAGGGCTACATAAAAATAAATCAATTTCATTAAGGGAGTTAACACTTATTTTCTCTATTCAGCTCACTAGAAAATTAACCAGGAACTGACTCGTTAAACACCCAACATACGAGTTTGTAAATGATGTCCATGCCCCCCCCCCCAGCCTCCTAGCTTCCAATGTAGTTAAAAATAGTAGCCATTCTAGGATCTCAAGACTCTAGTCCAATTCAAATGGTTTTGTTCATAGTGTCCACTGGATGCTACCAAATCTAGAAGACCCCTCTGAGCGGAGTATCTGCTATTCTTGAAAATTTCCTTTCAAAGACTTATTCTCTCCTCCACTTTATTTTTTCTCTATTCCTCCACTTCTGGAAGAAATGTTTTCCTTTTAATCCCTTTGGGGAAGGAAGCAACTATATTTTTAACTACCTGTTAGCCAAGATCATCTTAATTAAGTCTTTCCGTCATTTCTCTAACTAAGTATGATTTAACAAAATACAAAAAATAACCAAAACATTATTTTCCTACATTCCTCTTGGAGTATTTATCACACTTAAATTACCAAAATAATTTTCATGAAATAAAGTAAGATTAACGGTAAAATTAAATGTGAGTAAAAGTAAATGCCAATTGTCCTATGCTCAGGGTTGTTACATCTTCCCCCCATTGAGCAAAACAACATCCTTAGTGTTTAATAATTCCCCTTGGAACAGGTGGGATATGATTACCGCATCCCACTTTTGTCCTCCCAGGTAGCCTCTTCCAGTCTGAAGTGCCTCCATTTCACTTTACCTGGGTGATGGCTTAATTTAGTGAGAAAATAAATTTAGTATTTAAGTACGGAACATTATTTCTAGTTTAAAAATAATCAATTTACAAAATAACATGCTCAAGCAACACAAATTTCTATTGAAAAAGAACATCAATCAACATTCAAATAATCTAACCACTGTTTTAAACTGAAGGGTCCATTGAAAGTATGAAAAATGGGTACTCCTTGGATGAGAAATCAAATTCTGCATCCAACGAGTGTTTCTGCTTGAAATTTAAGTAAACCCATAAGGCGATAAGTTGAAAATACGGGTTGAAAAAATAGCTTTTTTTTTCCCTCTAAAATTTGGTGATGTGATCAAATTTTATTTTATTATTTCCACTATTATTTTATAATTTCCTTAGAAGGCCCATTTTAGACCTTAAAATTCCCCTAATGGCACCTCCCTGGCAACAACACCAAAAACGTTGGGGAAATTATGTGTTATAATTCCAGCATTAAATTATCAATCTGGGGTCGTAAGAATTAGAATCACAAACGCAGGTAACACAAGATCATAGTATCTACCCTAAGCTAGGGTGAGACAATAAATTTACTGTTTGAGTATGAAATTTTATTTCTATTTTAAAATTAATCAATTGACAAAATAACATGCTCAAGCAACACAAATTTATATTGTGAAATAACATCAATCAACATTCAAATAATATAACCACTGTTTTAAACTGAGTTATGATATCAATCCTATTGATCGGAATGTAAACAAAGGACAAATGATTGCACGCACTTTAAAATAAAAAGCTTTAAAATAATAATATATCTACTTTGGAAATCCACTAAAAAACAATCCAATATAAATATAATTGTGCACACCATCATATTTCATAAATAACAAAGATTCGATTTGCAAAGAATAACGCTACCTATCAACTTAAAGAACTCATTCACTATAAAAAATAAACTAACATCTCATTCCTTACTAATCACTACATTTAAGTGTATGAGAAATCACTATTTCAACAAAGAAATTCTAACCTTTAACTATCAAATAATTCCTATAGGCTACCTTTAGAACTCAAAAATTTAAAACCAAACGCAACAAATCGTTCTTCCTTGATAATGAAATCACACTGACATATTGACTACAAAATGCTTATGAACTACTTACAAGATTAAAACCATGTCAAACAAAAACAAAATTCAGTTAACACACTTTGATGCTAATCGAAACAAAGAATCCTATTCTAATTAAAAGTATGAACACTAGATCTAAATCCCGGGTCTCAGAAATCCGCTACTTTTGATTCAATAAACAAAAATTCATATGTGAAATCGTAAATCCGATTTTGTACTTAACACAGATAATTCAATGCTAAATGTTAAAACTGATTATGCATTTAATGCTCAGAAAACTCATAGTAATGCACACAATATTTCAATTATGATTTATTCCTTCTCTCATTGTTTTGGATCTACAATCAAAGGAATGTGAAACTAGATATATCTGAGCATTTTTTATACAAATATAATGCTATAGGAAACAAAGTATAAACTCAAACCATATTTTAAGATCGCAGATATTATAACCAATCCTTGCATATCCATGAATTAAAAAGTGTCTTTTAAATACTTATACGTAATGCATTTGCGTTAAGAAAACTAGTGGCACGTGAAGAATAAAAAACATTTTTTGATATCTATCATCAAGAAATTAAATCTATCACTTTTAATTCAGATTTATAAAACAAAGTGAAAGTTTAAGTAAAAAATCGAAATCATAATTTAGAAATCTAAATAACGATTTTCCAAATGACATTCATATTTTTAACTAATTAATCAAACACAAATCTAAGATCTATGTTGGTTGCAAAACTTGTTTCCAGGTGTGATGGGCCCTTGCCACTCCTGGAGCAAGTTAAATTAATTCAATTCTATTCAGAAATAAAACTCCATAATAATTACAGAGATAAATGCCACGTTTAGCCTATTTCTTCACAAAATGGCGTAAAACTCATATACCCGGATTTGAAAACCTTTAGATTTTAATTCTGAACTTTAGCGCATCCATGGAAATATCCCATATTGCACATTTTAGAGTTTATGATATATGGAATGGAATCGGCGATGCGATGCGAAGTATGGAGGTGACGTGGAAGGAGGATGATGATGTGGAGTAATGGAATAGGAATGATAGTAAAGGAATGATGTATTATCGATGATCTGAGTATTATGGTGGGGCCAAACTTCATCACAAAATCACAATTGCAATCGGAACATACACATGATCTCCTACCTGAAATTTCCTATAATTTCTTTTCCTATCTACATATGCATTTTGTATATCCTTAGCAACCTTCAAATTTTGTTGGATTTTCATTACATTGCTTTCCATTTCTGCTAACATATCGGGTCCCAACATTAGTTTGTCCTTCGGTTTATTCCAATTGATGGGTGTCTCGCATCTTCTTCCATAGAGAACTTCAAAAGGAATTAATTTTAGTGATTCGTGATAACTATTATTATAGAAAAATTCCACCAAGTGGAGGTACTCTTCCCATTTATTGGGTTTTTGTATCACATGCATTCATAGCATATCCTCCAACACTTTCTTTCCTCTCTCTGTTTTCCCATCTGTTTGTGGGTGATAAGAAGTGCTAAACTGAATTTGAGTACCCAAACCTGTAAAGAGAGTTTTCCAAATCGCGGATGTAAATTTTAAATCTTAGTAAAAAATCATATCCTTAAGCATCCCATGCGTTGATAAATTGATGCAAGTAGATTAGGGTTTGATTCCTTGCTTTGGAAATTATATGTGTTATAATTCCAACATTAAATTATCAATCTGGGGTCGTAAGACTTAGAGGCGCAAGTGTTGGTAACACGAGATCATGGCATCAAACCACTTACCATTTAAGTATGGAATGCTATTTTTTGTGTTAGTTTAGGATCATGTCAACCATATATAATCACTAATTCTATATTTGTTTTATTCATACATCTAATACCCTTCATATAAAAATTAATTCGTATGTGGTGATAGTAATTACACTCCAATGTTATCGGTCTCATCACTACTATATACTTGGTTGGACAGATATTTATATATGTTATTGATATCTTGGATATTCGTGCAATGATCAAATGGAACTTGGCCACATACTTAGCATACATGCATCTTGGAGTTGATAGGAAAAAGGGGATATCAAAGTGTGGTTAGAGGTAACTGTCTCCACTCTTATCTATCAAAGAAATTGCCATTTTAACCTTATCGTGTTGTTGATTTGTTCCAGGTTTTGGCACTAAGCCCTTACATGGAATTTACATAGGATATCCTTGCACGTTGTTTATTTATCATTTTTATCCATGGATTTAAACCCCTTACAATATTCTTCATTTACTAGTCGGATTTGTTGTGTCAACAACTGGGTTCTGTGTACGGTATTTCTCCATGGCTTCAAGTATGGCATGGTCTTGTTATTCCTTTTACATTTAAATGTTTCTCTTAAAATATCGTGACGAGGATTAACCTATTCTCCTTTCCAATGAGGGTATGTAATGCATACTTCTCTACATTCCCTGGCAAGTTCAAAAGGTGACTTGTTTTACTCTGATTAAGGTTTCCAACATTATTTGAAACAACTCTTTCCCAAACAATATGTTCTTTTTTGACCCAATTTTTATTTTGTTGCAGGTAATTTCCACTTCCTCCATCTTAAAATTACCCTTTTCATGTCAATTCAAGGGTCAAACAAATACAAATAGTTCGTCTCATGCACCAGGTTTTAATCGTTTAACCATATCTCACAAAAGTTATAATCCATTGAATTCTGCTAGGACTGACCCATCTCAACTCAACCAAGTTCTGCATTACCTTATAATAGTTTCTTTCGTAGCGGGTTTAACTCCTTTCATGCTGGAAAAATTGGTTTAGGTGTAATGTAACAACTTTTATTCAATCCCTACTCGGCATAATGCAAAAGGACTTATTCTTTGCTCAGAATTGATAGTGTAATTATCTTTGTATGTTTTAAAGAGAGCAAGAATTCCTCTGCTCAAAGGTTCCACATATGGTTTCTATTATATGTGTTGAGGATTTTCCTTGAATGTAAAATGGATTTACATCATAACAAAATTATAATTATCTATGTGCTGATAACTCTGAGAAATGATTGTATTCCTGCATGTGTATGTGGTGCTAAGAATGAAGGGATTTTTATGGAAAAATACAATATGGCTAAAGATGTTGTCGTGGTCTTTATATTTTAATTTTCCATTACAAAATTTTCATTCTTGGTAACTTTTAAAAAATAAAATTATGTTTCTTTTATACAATTTGTTCTTATCTATAAATCCTTAATTTCCTCAAATTTGGAAGGGTACCAGTAAGAGAGAAATCCAAATTCCTGGATTCTGCTCTGATGCTCTAGGTACAAGATCCTTTTGTAAATATAAGAGGACTTCTTTCCCCTTGGATTCAGTCTAGGAGTAAGATAACTTTCTTCCTGAGTGTTCCTTCTATTTGATTTATATCTCTTGGATTTATTATTACAAGGTTTAGTCACCGTATTTCTTTTATTCTGGCACATATGAGTATTTAGTTCACCCAATATTGTTTTCTTTCACAATAGACAACACAATGTCTTACTGCATTAGGTTTACATTATCGTTGTCACTTGTTCATATGTTCCCATCTTAGATTAGTGAACACAAGGAAAGAACCTTGTCTATTTATTCATTACTATTACTAGAATTTATAGAATATATATCTATATATTTCCATAACATTATCTGCTCATCTATTCACTATCTTAAATGAGTCAAATAAGGAAAATAACCCTCTATCTAACCTTCACATTTGTACCTATTTTCTATATAGAACAAAATGTATATTTTGAGAAGAATATTTCAAATTGGTTCAAATCTTAGTCAAGATATACATTCTTCCTTAGTCATTTGAAAGAGAAATATGCTAAACTAATCCAAAGGTCATTAAAAAATATTATCCATTCTCATTTATTTATACAAAAAAAATCAATTTCATTAATTGATTTTAAAATTGTTTTCTCTATTCAGGTTGCTATAGAAATTGACCAGGAACTGACTCATTATCCATGCAACCTGTGAATTTGGAAATTATGTCCAAGCCTCCCCCTGAGCCTCCTAGCTTCCAATGTAGTTAAATATAGTATCCATTCTAGGATCTCAAGACTCTAGTCCAGTCCAAATGGTTTTGTTCATGGTTTCCACTAGCTGCTACCATATCTAGAAGGCCCCTCTGAGAGGAGTAGTTGTTATTCTTGACAATGTCCTGTCAAAGACTTATTTTCTCCTCCACCTTCTTTTTTCTCTCTTCCTCCACTTTTGGGAGAAATGTTTTCCTTTTAATCCCCCAATGGAAGGAAAAAACTATTTTCTTAACTACCTGGAAGCCAAGATCCTCTTAATCAAGTATTTTCGCCATTGATATAACCAAGCATGATTTAAAAAAATACCAAAAATAATATTATTTTCCTATATTCCTCTTGGAGTATCTATCAAACTTAGATTACCAAATTATTTTTCATGAAATAAAGTAAGATTAAAAGTAAAAGTAAATGCCAATTGTCCTATACTCAGGGTTGTTACATATTCCCCCCATTGAGCGAAACACCATCATTAGTGTTTAATAATTCCCCTTGGAACAAGTGAGGATATGATTCCCGCATCCCACTTTTTTCCTCCCAGGTAGCCTCTTCTAGGCTGAAGTGCCTCCACTACATTTTAACCTGGGTGATGGTTCACTTTTGTAACATTGTTTCTCTCTGATCGAGAATAAAGAGGGGTTCTACCAGGAAACTCTATGTCTGGTTCCACTTGTTTCACATGATAATATGTCATCAATGACTAGTATTTCATAAACATATTTAACCATCATAAAAATTAATTAAATAAACTCTTACCTACACTTCTTGCCAATTAATGATATGTCTAGGATCATATATATATAAGGATATGTGAAACAAATTATCAACTCGTATGTTGGTGGGCAACGCAAACTGGTATGCAACAAGTCCAATTATTTCCAATATTTGGAAGGGTCCATAGTATCTATGAGCTAACTTTGCACATCCCTTCCATTGCAAGGTTATTTTCCGAGGTCATACTCAGAGATGTGCATGATCTCCTACCTAAAATTCCCTATAAGTTATTTTCCTATCTACATATGCCCTTTGTCTATCCTGAGCAACCTTTAAATTCTCCTGGATTTTCTTCACATTGCTTTCCATTTCTACTAACTTATTGGGTCCCAAAATTAGTTTTTCCTCTGGGTTATTCCAATTGATGGGTGTCTTGCATCTTCCTCCATAGATAACTTAAAAATTAATTAATTTCGGTGATTCATGATAACTATTATTATAGGAAAATTCCACCCAGTGGAGGTACTCTTCCCATTTATTGGGTTGTTGCATAACATGCATTCGTAACATATCCTCCAACACTTGGTTTACTCACTTTGTTTTTTCATCATTTTGTGGGTGATAAGAAATTCTTAACTAAATTTGAGTACCCAAACCTGTAAAGATATGTTTCCAAAAGGCAGATGTAAATTTTACATCTTAGTCAAAAATCATCACTTTAGGCATCCCATGTGTTTAGAATCAACACAAGTAGAATAGGGTTTGATTCCTCTTTCTTGATAATTAATTGTGAATTAGGTTGGCTTCTTTTACTTCTTTACTATATTATATTTCATCAAGAAATTACCAATTTATGTGTGTAAGAAGATTAAAAAAAAAACAAAACACAAGATGTAGGCACTATGCTAGGGAAAAACCCCTCTCTAGGGGAAAACCCAGTCAAAATTCTCTTCCTTTAATAGTTTTCTTTGAGACTCTTCACCCTAGATATATACCAAACCTTTCCTCCACACCAAGTCAGCCTTTCCAGATATTTTACCCAATAGAAGCAACTTGTCCCCAACAGCTTCGACTATGCAGCAACTTACGACATTAGGTAGCAACAACAACACAAAAATACTTCTGTTGGAATAGGGTCTCCTACAAAGCTACGAATCTGGTCCATTTTGTATATTTTTTATTATATTTAGTCTAGAGCAAGGGTTTTGGGGTGGGTCAAAGCCCCTAATGCATTGTAAGCGGGTCAAGGGTAGACCAAGATTTCGCAAACCACAGTTTGCGGACCATTGGATGCATAGGCTAAAATAGTATAAGTAGTTGAACCTTTTTGAGTCGATAGGTATAAAAGAATAGAGATTGAAGAAAAGTATGAATTTCTAGATCTGGGTTGGGTTGTTTTGGGTTAGGACTCTTGCTGGCTGTGTGCACGGAGATCCTCTTTCTTGCTTTGTGCGAACCCTGATGGCTGTGTGAACAGGTGGTATTCAGGGAATGTAAGAAGATTTTGATAAGTAATATATGCAAAGTGTTGTTGAACAATATGATGTTGTTTGGATCTATTCTGTTATGAATGCTACGAAATAATATTATCTAATTAAAACTATGAACTTGTCTGGTTATCTCTGTGGCATAAAAGTAGTTACATTTACTATATTACTATAATGTGACTATTGATGCACTTGTTGATTATATCTTTCTTAATGCATACGAACCGTCTGTGTTGAAAATTTCATCTGCGATTCTACTATTTTATGGTTGTAATTACTAATACGCACATGGATGAGAACCTGCTAGAACGGATCTGATAAACAATAGTCTGGTTATGTTCTGGAACTGTGCGAATAACCCTTCTGTATAGATCTGATAATTGCGGGCCTGCATTATTACCTTCTCTCTCTTAGGGTGTAGAAATCTGGTTCCAACACCCTCCCATACTGCTTCGGGTGAGACTTTGACCTGCCGAAGCAGGTCACTGCCAAAAGGGCCAGTAGTATAGGGGTTTTTTGGCAAACCTTCACCTCCGAACCTGGGTTAGGACCCCTTGAGACAACAAATGGTTCTGTTGCTGAGACCGAGAGAATTTTGAGGGAGAGATTTGGCAATGCCAAGGCCATATTGGAAGCTTGAAAAGAAATAAATTGATGAGTGCTTTGAAAATAAAGTTTAGGAACTCACCGTAAAAGAAAATCGCAGTGTGAACTTAACCATAGAGAAGTGGAAAAAGTATCCTATGCAGCCATACCGAATGAATGAGCTGCGATCAAGGTAAGGGTACAACTCGCAGTGGTAAGTACTACAGAAATAATCCAGAGGGAGATCGATATGTATATAGTCCAGTGACTAATTTTTCTGCATCGAGTCCTTGTAGGGGCAAGAACTCACCTCTGCCACCATTGGAAGACGATATGACGTCACAGATATTGAAGTTACCCACCTTCAAGGGCGTGGGTGACAAAGATATGGATCGATTCTGGTTTGTCGCAGGGTCTGTATGGACTACAAAGAATGTAGTGAGTGATGTTGTGAAAAGAGCACAACTATCTCTTGCTTTTGAAGGAAGGGCCCTGGACTAGTACATGGGGTACCTAGACCATCATGTGAACATGAGCGTTGAGGACATTAAGAATGCCTTGAAGCAGAAGTTCAAGAAACCTAAGGCCTACTCCCATATAGTAAATGACCTGAAAGATTTCAAACAAGGCCCCTCTGAGTCTGTATGGGAAGCCGATCAACGATTGAGAAAGGTAATCAGAGAAGGGGGATTCCAGTATGATGACAGGCAGCATGCAGAATGGTTCATTACTATGTTTCTGCCCCACTTACGCATATCGATGGGCCACCAAGACATTGAGTCGCAGGAGAAGGCCTTGGAGATAGAAATGAAGTTGGAGGTTGTGCCACGAGATGAAACCCAGTTAGGTGTACAAAAAATCCAAGGCCAGCTGGAAGCAATGCGCATGGAGATCCATAACCTATGAAAGGAACGAAGGGTGGAGGCTAGCCCTAACAGGTGGTGCAGACGATTCAGGGTGAATGGCCACACCAAGGATAACTGCCCCCTGTTAGCAGACTATATGCAAACCGGGGGACCTATTTCGTTACGCCCGAGGGATGTTGCAGGATCAAGTGGGCCGATGTTATGGTTTGATAATTGTCGCATTGCAGGGCAGCATGACACAAACCACTATCCCTGCCTTACTACGTATGTCCCAGAAGTAAAGAAGCAATGGTGCAGGTTCTGCAGGTCAGTAGGACATGATGAACAGAACTACCAGACGTATGATTTAATGGTCGATCAAGGGAACCTCCATAGGGTACAGACCGATCCTTCGTCACTAAGGACCCCTTTCGGTATCGGGGGCTCCCCCGTTAGGGGTAGGGTAGGGGGCCGAGGCGGAAGCACAGGTAGAGGAAGAGGCCAACTAATCTATTATAACTACAGAGAGATAGGTCACTTTGCAAGGGACTGCCTGAACCCTACAAATCAATCCTGTAGGTATTGTCGGTAGTTGGACCACGTGATCGAGGACTGCTCAATTTTGATAGCTAAGGTACAGGAGAAACAACAGAAACCTACACAGAATGTGAAAAAGGTTATGGCAAAGCCTAGAAATGAGGGACCAGGTATTAATATCATAACCTTTAGTGGCCTAGCCACTGGGGGAGCTGAAGAAAAGGTTGCGGCAGAGCCTCTGATCAGGCAAGTGGTCATCAAATCAGAAGGCCTGGACCTAAAAAAGGAAAGGGATACCTTTATCACGGCTCGGCAGGATTTCATAGAAGTAGCTACTTCGTAGGTTCCGGTAGCCACCAAAGAAGGAGAAGGGGTCTAGAGATTTTTACTAGCATGCATGAAACTACTGCACAATCGGCAGGCCATTGAGAACCTCCAGGCACTATTGGACAGCTGCACGGAGAAGACCAAACAACCCTTGGAAGTTAAGGATGTAAACACACTGTACAAATACAAGAAACACACTAGTAGGGAAATGCGGCTCAAAACACAAATCGGGGACTACGAAATGGAGCAAGTTATTTTGGATCTAGGATCAGATGCGAACGTCCTACCCAAGCAAACATGGCAGTGCATGGGAGAACCCAAATTGGAATGGTCCAATATCCAGCTGCGCATGGCCAATCAGCATAATATCATACCATTAGGAAGGTTATCACAGATTGTAGTAGATATTGTAGGAGTCAAGGTACGAGTCGACTTTGAGGCCATTCAGATTGTGGAAGATGCAGACCCTTACCTTGTGCTCCTAGGGTTAGATTGGGCTATCAACATGGGCAGTATTATCAAATTAAAGAAGAGGAGCATGGTATTTTAGAATGGAGGGGTACGAGTGATAGTCCCCTTAGACCCCACAGAAGGAGAAAGGTATATGGAGACGGCACGTATCAACAAGGAGGTAGATCACATCTGCAAGCTAAATACACAAGATGAATATTGGATCAACCCTACGGCTGATAGTATGCTCTACTGGGAAAAATATAGCGACTGTATGTCTGACTTTGACGGAGAACTGGAAAACTGGAAAAACCGGTTGCACAAGGTATCCACGTTGCGATGTCTCGGGAATATAAGGGATTTTTGATGTGTCTCCTCAGAGGTATGAGATCTACCCTACTTTGACGGTTCTGGTAGCATTAAGGATTTTTTGCAGGCATTCGAAGCCGAAGTTCCAAAGGAACGAAGGTTATGGGCCCTTAGTCTAGCCCTCCACGCAGCACCTGCGAAGTGGTGGGATGATTGTAAAACAAATTTCTAGGAATGGGGGGCATGTCGGACTATGTTACTCCTGCACTTCGACCCTCTGGTCCACTTACGCAGGGAACAACCCGGACTAGTAATCCGAAGCTGTGCAGATTTTCACAAGATAACTACCAATGGTGGGAAAAGGTGCATAATTGATAGGTACATCCCCTATAGAAGCTCACTCAAGATGGTGGATACTATGGGAGCTGTGTATCTGGTAGCACCTAAAACTATGAAACAATTGCGCCCGCCCCTCCGCTTTGTAGGAAAAACTAGACAGGAGTATGCACTAATCACACCACCTCTGAAAGAGCTATTTCACAAGGTCATGTCAGTTCGAAGGGACACTGAGTGTCAAGGAAGCTCAAAACTAGTAAAGAAAATAATAGGCCCATTCAGAATGCAGATGTAATGTTGGCTGGTCCACTATGCACACAGAAGGCCCACTGAACGCACACAGGCACGCTGGGAGCACAGGTGTCCGTTTAGCACACCAAAGCTATGAAAAATATCCGTTGGGATAGTTAAATCAAGTAAAATGAAAAATCTACCGTTGAAAGGAGCGTGCGACTGGCATTTAATGATGCGATTGTGAGATATTTTTTACTTTTTACATGATGATAAGTTCCTAGTGCAGCTTGCCCAACCACTGGCCACTCGCGTTAGCTATAAAAAGGGTCAAATAGACCAAATAAGGGATCCGTATTAGCTATATAGCTTGTACTTGGCATATATTACCATGACCATTTGGTGGTACAAGATGCTCTGTGTTTATAGTGTGTCCTTCATGTCTGAGCAACCTACCCCCTCGGACAGTTGCAACCCAGAGTTTATTTTTTTCTCCAGGATGATAGCTACGAACCCTGTTGAGCCTTCTGAACCAATGACATCGGTAGAACAAGGAATTGAGGAAGTGGTGGAAATCGAGTCTGAGGCAGAAGAGATTCTCTCCACGCCGAGCCCAACCATGAGGAAAGGAAAAGAAAAGGCACAAAGCTCTAGAAGCCCCTGAAGCCTACAAAATGGGCTGCAGGAAAGCTGCAAACTTCCCTGTGACATGAAAAATCACCACAGGAAGCTCTAGAGGAAGCACAAACTATTGAGCCAGCCCGTTGGTTACCTCCCTTTGTTCGGCTGCGTAGGACATCAACACGCATGCCAAAGAATCTTGATGGCCTGGTCACTTGCCTGCAGATGCCACTGACCCCAAGCGAGGTCCCCATCGTCGGCGAACCTTTCGGGAAGCTTCATGAGGTCAAGTTTGATGATCACGACCTAGCCAACTTCGAAGAATTCCCTGAAATAGCACCTGCATTATACCTCGACGTGATTCATGATGACAATGGAGTTACAGTCGTCCCCCAATGCTGGGTGCGTGGGCTGGCTGGGTCCAGGCTCCTGAAATTACTCCGGATGCCACATTTTGGTCATTACAATTGTTACACCATTTTTTTGTCATCTAACCTATTATCATTAGATGGACCCAAGTACACCATGTAAGACCAATTTTACCCTAAGTAAAATTGTTTTCACTATGAAAATAACTTAGTAAACCACCTTTATTAAGTTGTTTGTGGTCTAAGCGAGGGAAACCCCATGAGGAAATATTAAATAAATCTACATTTTTTTCTTTTTCATCGAGGAATAATTAGTTAAACAACGGTTTAGTGTATTCCTAATTATATTTAACCCAAAACAAGGAAATTAATTAGATAAATCCTTATTTATCTTAATATTATTTTTTAAGAATAATTAGTTAAACCTTATTTAAATAATATTCTTTGTTAAATGTGACTAAATAACCCTTAAATAATTAAATAAATCATTAATTATTTGATTGTTACTCAACCACATCCTTAAAATGATAAATAAATCATTTATTTATTTATTATTTACAAATAAAGGGATTTGACCCAAGTCAAATTCATTTTCCCTCCAAAAAATATAATAAAATATTCCATAAAAGTTGGATCTTGATTTGGTTAATAATATTTGAATTATGCACCAATATCTAGACTAACTCAACATTTTTTTATAAATAGAAGGATTTTCCCATTCATTTACCACCCTTTGTTGCCTAAAGATCACTCTGGATCTATACTTTTGGTATGACTATTAATCCCCCATCATAGTCATATTTTTCTACCATTTTTGTCTAAGTTTTCTACACCATCAAGAGAGAGGAATTTTAGATCTGAAGTGCTGAGGACTTACAAGAACCCATCCCATTGAGGAGAACTGGTAACACCCTTCTGTGTTTTTCTCCCAGGTGCCATTAATACAAAATTTATTCAACATATTCTTGTCTTGCCTATTGGATGCATGGAGTAAATCTTGTTTTTTCTACTGTTTAATGTCTTCTAATGCATATATCTATATTTTTACAGCATTTATCTTGATCACCTAACTGTAGATCTGAAGATATTGGTAGCCATTTTTGTTGTTAGGGTTGTTTTTTATGCACAACTAAAGTGGTATTTTTTCCTACGCTTAGAATTAAGATTCATACTAACAACTAGCGACTCCACACGGGTTTACGATTATGACCTCTATCATTTTTCTGATCCTTGCATATCTAGCTTCTTCAAACCCTAGGATTTCTCTTCAGCCTCTTGTTTTTTATTTTCTTGATGTTTTTTTTTAACCTATAAAACCCTAAAACATTAAAAATTCTAACTTTCGTGTGTTTTCGGACCTATTGCGCAGGTGACAAACATCAGCCGCAGCTGAGATGACACTTTTTTCTGAAATCTATTGCCGAGAGTTTCAGCAGTGTAGGTCACACTTTTTGGCCTAAAAAATGCGACCTGGACCCTCAGGACACACCTTTCTTCCCAAAAACTGCGACCTCTACTGAAAACAGGTCAAAAACTGTGACCTAGACTTTTTGCGGGAATTTTTTTGAAAGTTTTCTAGGTTTGTCTGAGCCTCTGTTCAGGGTTGTCTGACCTCCGTCTCTGTGCGTTTTGGACTTGTACTTGTTTTGTTTTTCTCAACTAAGTGGGAACGTAGCCCCCTAGGGCTTCAGTACCCTCCACTTCTTGTGGAAGAGTTTTTGCTATTGCAGGTTGTTTGAAATTTCAGAGTCTTCAGCCATTTTTCAGATCTGATACCTCACCTTCAGATCCACTTCAGATCGGCTTGTTATCCATCCAAATCACCTCATTTAGATTTTTTTGGGTTTTCCTCTAGGGTTCACTCTGTTTCCCTCCAGGAGATAGCCTTTCGCCACCTCATTTATAGAAATTTTTCCTCTGATTTGTTGTTATTTTTTGCACCACTTTCCAGCAGATTTTTCCTTTAGATCCCCGTCCCTCCTAAACTTAGATCTATTAGCTATTTTAGTGTGTTTTAATTAGTTTTTTACCCGCCTAAAAACTAGTTGTTGAGAGGCCCGCCTCCTTAGGTTTATATTATTGCATTATTAGTTGTTTATTTTCTCTTTTTGAAGGGTTATATACTATTATTTGCAGGTTTTATTGCAGCTATACAACACACTTTTTCTTTTTCTCTACAAACATCTGGGTTTAAAAATTAAAATCTACACACTTCACACACACACCCTAAATGAAAAAGGGCTTGGTTAACACTGCCAATTAAGGACTCTAAAACATTGAAATCAATTGATCCTGCACCTCTTTGCCCTTGTTTCGACATTGTAATCAGTTGATCCTGCGCCTCCCTACTCTTGTCGCTCTCTTTTTCCTTTGTACCGTGTTTTTGTCGTCATCATTGCACCACCAAGGCGTTTATCCTGAAGACTTCTTGGCCTTCATCCTCAGTTTCCGGTAGGAAGACTTACTCCTCTGGGTAGGATTCGAGTTAGTCCTTCTTCGAGTCCGCACTCCGACTCTTCTTCTGGTTCATTGGTTCGGTTTGTCTGCTAGGCTCACTGCAAGATTTAGGGCCTTCTCTCCTCTCTACATTCACCACAGCTCCACATGCAAATGAGTGAATTTGGAGGGAAAATTCCTTATTAAAAGAAAACCCTTGATTTTTCTTTCGCCTACTGCGGCCAAACTGTAGCTCAGTTTGACGAACCGTCTGTCAAATGGGTATATGTCAGTTTTTAGTGATTTTATACTTCACCAGGACACTTTTTATCCAGGAAGCATCACTTCACCCCTCCTCAAAATTGAATTTCTTCACTTGCAACACTCGTACTGGGGGCACTATTTTGCCTCCATACTTGTCCACGCTCGTGTCAATTTTCGTCATGAGTTACCATCTTGTACTCATGTTTCTATGGTCCCCCATTGAACCTTTACTGTGTGGTAGCACCATCAAGTCGCCCTTGTTTAGAGCATCCGAGTTGAGTCATCATTGCATTCATGGATTCTATCTCGAGTTCCTTTGTATCTCGCCATAGTCTTCCATCCTTCATTTCTTGGTCCCTCTCTCATGTCGCACATTATGGCCTCCAGTCCCACTGTCCCCTATCCCTCATGATATTGTGTCAGTCACAGCCAGGTCATCCATGCCCTTTATGCTCTAACAAGAGAAGTTTTCCGTCCACTACTCAGTACCGCCCCCGCATTTCATCATCACCCCTGGTGTCTGTCTGTCAGTAACTTTACTACTTTCTCTCGTGTCGTAGTTGAGGACCCATTATTGCCTCATTTATGGCAGACCTCCTTTTGTCAACATCAGATCATTTATTCTAGAAGATAGGTCTAGAGGGCAGTGTACCTTGGTTTCGTCTTCCACTCTTGTTCAGTGCCTCAGATCAAGGAAAGGGACTCCTTATAGCCCTTTGAATTGATTGTTTCTCAGCTCCAACTCCTTTCAGCATGATCCAGATCCATATACTCGATGTTTCAGTGATGCAGCAGATTAGACCGATGATTCTCAGGTGTGTATGAGATGTCTCAGCCCTCATGAGGGGGTGGCCCTACAGGTAGCCCCCCACATGCCCGAATGACCTCTTCCTTTCAGCCTTCGATGCAGCTCCATAGATTTGATGATGTCGGCCTCAGCTGCTTGCAGCACCTTTTTGATTGCATGTATTAGTCAGATTTTCAGAGCCCTTTCCTGTTTACAGGGGCATCTGGGTTGTATTTGTATCTCATGTACTCAGATATTATTGTAAAAGTCCTAGATGTTATCCCAGGCACAATATGTATGTGGGATTCATTATCATGTTGTTTATCTAGCTCATGTTTATGCCAGCATGTACTATATTGTTCAGACCTTTGTTTACTGGACGCCTTATTCTTTGTACTTTGTATTGGGGGGCATAGGTATGCCTCCCCCGCCGCCTATAGCATAGGTACTCACTCATAAAAGAGACTTGTCACACCTGTAAGTCTCGCCTCCTCAGGGTCTAGTCCTTTCAACACTTTGGTCTACCTTATACTTCTCTCTCTCTTTGACTCCCCCTTCGGTGTCTAGTGATTGAGTTCTTACAACGTACTTCGGTCATACGATTAGCTCCTAATGCTCGCACGCTAGGGGGCAATCTGTTACACCATTTTTTGGTCATCTAACCTATTATCATTAGATGGACCCAAGTACACCATGTAAGACAAATTTTAACCTAAGTACAATTGCTTTCACCATGAAAATAACTTAGTAAACCACCTTTATTAAGTTGTTTATGGTCTAAACAGGAAACCCCATGAGGAAATATTAAATAAATCTACATTTGTTTGATTTTCCTCAAGAAATAATTAGTTAAACAATAGTTTAATTAATATTCCTAGTTATATTTAACCGAAAATAAGGAAATTAATTAGATAAATCAATAGTTATCTTATTATTTTCTAAGAATAATGATTTAAACCTTATTTAAATAATATTCTTTGATAAATATGACTAAATCACCCTTAAATAATTAAATAAATTGTTATTTATTTGATTATTACTTGACCACATCCTTAAAATGATAAATAAATCATTTATTTATTTATTATTTACAAATAAAGGGATTTGACCCAAGTCAAATTCCTTTTCCCTCCAACAAATATAATAAAATATTCCATAAAAGTTGGATCTTGATTTGGTTAATAATATTTTAATTATGCACCAATATCTAGACTAACTCAATATTTTGTTATAAATAGAAGGGGTTTACCATTCATTTACCACCTTTTGTTTCCTAAAGATCACTCTGGATCTATACTTTTCGTCTAACTATTGATCCACCATCATAGTCATATTTTGCTACCATTTTTGTCTGGGTTTTCTACACCATCGAGAGAGAGGAGTTTAAGATCTAAAATGCTGAGGACTTACAAGAACCCATCCCATTGAGAAGAACTGGTAACACCCTTCCATGTTTTCCTCCTAGGTGCCATTGATACAAAATTCATTCAACATATTCTTATCTTGTCTATTGGATGCATGGAGTAAATCTTGTTTTTTCTACTATTTAATGTCTTCTAATGCATAGATCTAGATTTTTGCAGCATTTATCTTGATCATCTAACTGAATATCTGAAGATATTGGCAGCCATATTTGCTATGAGGGTTGTTTGTTATGCACAGCTAAAGTGGTCTTTTTTCGTACGCTTGGAATTAAGATTCATACTAACAACAATATTACGGACTGGATCGCGCGACAGCTACTTGCCCTAATTCACGAAGGTTGCATGTGGATCCAGGATAGGATTCCTATTGATGTTGCACTTATTCACAGGATTACTAGGCTCCCGATGAATGGACCAAGCCCCCTGGAGCGAGTGCGTAAGAAATACGAAGGCGAGACTACTGAATTTGTGCGACAAAAATACAAGGTCGAGCAGAATACTCGAGGCTTTGTCATAAAATCCATCAATGATCCTGCTACATAGTTGGGCACGATGTTGCTGGCATGCAAGTTGATGCAAAAATGCCAAGTCGCCACTGCCCCTGCCTATGTAATCCAACTAGCTGGCCAATGTGGGAAGGGTGTCTATTTCAATTGGGATCAGTACTTATGCAACAAATGTTTGGCTAACATCCTAGAATCCCAGGACTTTAGGTGCACCTTTTGTTACTCGTGGTTGTTGTTCCTCATAGTGTTGGTCACCTGGGAAGCTCCTGTGGAGTCTGTCCTCCCTAAGCTTACCCCAGATATGTGTGAAGGAGCCTGTTATGCACACTTGTGGGACTCCAAGGATGCACAGCGCATAGAGGACAATCAAGTCTCCTGGGTCCTATTCCAGAGCAGCGTGGTAGCTGCCATCAACTCTCGCCCATGCTTATCACCCATAGTCTACGACAAGTATAAGTGCATTGCAAACTTTCTGGTGACCATGCACAATATACAGATTCGAAGCCGAAAGGAGAAAGCTTGGACCTTGCTCCCCTATATGGTCACGGACAAGGAAATTGACAGTGTTATTGAACTCTGGCCCCCATAGTGGAAGATTGGCTTCAAGAATGGAGAGCAGGGCCCCAAAGATGTCAGCACCACACAATTACTTCCTCCTATCAATAGTAAGGATATTAGAGGATCTATCACAAGTATTGGAAAGGATACTGAACCAACTGCGAAGATAGATGTGCAACAGAAGTAGACTGAGGAGAAGGATATCGCTGGAGCCACACAGAAACATTTGCATCTCGGCTTAGGGATAGAAGGAGGGTATGCATCCCCTCACAGAACGAAGCGCATAGGCGAACATGCTAAATGACCCCGGAAGAAGCAGCACGCTCAGTGGACAGAACACTATACAACTGTCACAGTGACCGGCAATGAACTTGAATAGATTGTTGATGCAGTCTCTCTCACCATGCAGGACCAATGGGAGGCCCTTGAAGAACAACAGAAGGTTGTGCTTGTCACATTACAGGCTGAGCTTCGTGAGCTGCAACTAAATATGGGCACATTGCACACTAGTGTGACTTTAGTATGAACGCCGTAAGCCACCAGTAGTGCTACGCTCACACCAACAGAAAGCCACCTCTTCCCATTGTGTGGCACTTTCCTTATGAGCAGTCCACTCGACCTCGACACGAAGGTCCATAATTTCCAGGAGGTATAGCTAGACTTAGCCAGACTACCCCAAGATTTTTTGCAGAGGCTCCATACAGGTATATTTTAGGATATGTAGCATCGAGACTTGTAGATTCACCAACAGTTAGGCATGGTTGAGTAAATGATCATCGAAAGCAACATCGCCATTGCCCTGGCCACCACGGAGCAGAAGGAGCTCGAAAGCTTCATTCACTAGCTTTGCGTAGAATCTCCTGCAGAGATTTCAGCTACCACTACACCCCAGGAAAAGGTTGAAGGGTTGGTCACTACATTGAAGGCATCTCGTATAGAAGTTGCAGACGTTAATTCATGAATGGAGCAGCAGATTGCCAATCTGCAGGAAAAATTGCAGCCTGAAACACCTCCGGAGGTGCGGGCCCAACGATCTGCACTAGTCACCGCCACCACGAACATCATCACAGTGAAGATTGCGTAGGGTGCTCAGCTACTAGATATTGCTATGCAGATATGGACCAAGGTCCAATGCGATCCGCTCTTATGTGAAATAACGCAAGCCCCGCTGCAGAAAGAGGAGACGTTTGAAACTTTGGAAGCCACCCTACCCACGTTGGTTCCTACTTAGCGCCTGGCCCGAGTACGAACCAACCAAGACCTCTGAGCTGAGATAGAAGAGCTTCAACAGAAGAAGAAGGCACTCATTGACCGCCTGAATCCTTGGACTGCTAAAACCCTTCGACTGTCACAAGATGCTGATGTAGCCGTGAAGCAGCTCAACCAGACTCTTGAAAGTGTCACCGCTGCCATAGAAGGCCCGATTTCATAGAAATTGGTTGACATCGCCCAGAATGCTGCTGCCCAAATCAAAGCCGTGCTGCCCCCACTGGATGAAGCGATCAAACTGTTGTAGGCGCAGCTAGAAGCCCTACCACCTCAGTGACTCAGGATGAGTCACAAGATTGTGTTGGGGGACTATTGGAACAAGGTCTCCTATAAAGTTGCGAATCTGGTACATTTTGTATATTTTTTATTATATTTAGTCTAGCGCAGGGGTTTTGGGGTGGGTCAAAGCCCCTAATGCATTGTAAGTAGATCAAGGGTAGACCAAGAGTCCACAAACCAAGGTTTGCGTACCATTGGATGCGTAGGATAAAATAGTATAAGTAGTTGAACCTCTTTGAGTCTATAGGTAGAAAATAATAGAGATTGAAGAAAAATACGAATTGCTAGATATGGGTTGGGTTGTTTTGGGTTAGGACTCCTGCTGGATGTGTGCACGGAGATCCTCTATCCTGCTGTGTGCGGCCCTTGCTGGCTGTGTGCGCAGGTGTTATTCAGGTAATGTAAGAATATTTTGATAAGTAATATGCGAAGTGTTGTTGAACCATATGATGTTGTCTGAATCTATTTTTTTATGAATGTTGCGAACTAAGATTATCTTATTAAAGCTGCGAGCTCGTCTAGTTAACTTTGTGGCATAAAAGTAGTTACATTTACTATATTAATATAATGTGAATGTTGATGTGCTTGTTGATTATATCTCTGTTAATGCATATGAACCGTCTGTTTTGACAATATCGTCTACGATTCTGCTATTTTATGGTTGTAATTACTGATATGCATTTGGATGTGAACCTGTTAGAATAGATCTAATAAAAAATAGTCTGGCTACGTTCTGGAACCGTGCGAATCACCCTTTTGTATAGATTTGATAATTGTGGGCCTGCGTTATTACCTTCTCTCTCTCAGAGTGCGGAAACCTGGTTCCAGCATCCTCCCATACTGCTTCAGGTGAGACTTTTACCTGCACAAGTGGGTCACTACCGAAAGGGCTAGTCGTATAGGAGTTTGTTCGCAAACCTTCACCTCAGAACCTGGGTCAGGACCCCTTGAGCCAAAAAATTCTATCTCCCAAAATATGGCATGAAATGGAGAGAGAGTAGCACCAAAACTTCATTTTAATACTTCTCTTTGACCTTGACCCAAATCACACTCATTTTGGCTTCCTTTACCCACTTCACACTTTTTTTGGCTTCAGTAGAGATGTCAAACTAGCTTGAGATGAGATGCTCCAAATGAATTCGATCTCCTTTTTTAATAACCGAATTCGATCTCCTTTTATTTATAGGCTCTGGGTGAGGTCCAATTGGTCCCCCTAATGCTGACTTGATCTCCTTTAGGCCAACTTGGTGTGGAGGAAACATAATTCATATTTGACTCAATAATAAACATTTTTACATGATTCAAAATCCCAATAAGGGTCTCTTTAAATGTATAATGACTTTATCGACTCAATATTAATCTTAAGAGTCCACAATGGGGACTTTGAATAATATAATAATGACCCAAACATGAAACCCATGCCTTAATAATTCATTATTACAATAATAAAAAATATTTTCCTTATTCTTTTGACAAGTACATTACATAATGACTCAAATACATTTTATGAAGACCAAACCTAGTTACATTCTTCAACACTCCCTTTTAACTAGCGAGCTATTCATAATATAAAAACACAATGGAAGATCTCAAATTATATGAACTATGAATATTTTAGGCACCACAATGCCATGGACTAGATTCCTGACCAATGCAATTTATCCAAGTGGGACTAAGGTAGAATAAATCTTTCAACCTCTCTAGGTACCATCATGCTTACTTATTAATCGCCAACCCAAGGATCGAGGTGCACATCCGACAAATGAAACCCTCCCTACTTTGGGACTTAGACATCAATACAAAGTTATCAACCTCAATAATTCCTATGTGGTGATAGTAATTAAAATCCAATTCTATCAATATCATCACTGCTATATACTTGGTTGGACGGATATTTATATATGTTATTGATATCTCATATATTCGTGAAATAATCAAACTGTTGACATTAACCTTAATCGTGATATTGGTCCTTTCGCATCATACATTAATATGAATTAATTTCAAAGGGACTGTTCTAGACTTCTTCCATGTGAGTTCTCTCTCACTGACTCCACTTCCAAGGAATATGGAACTTGGCCACATCCTCAATGTACATGCATCTAGGAGTTCATAGGACAGAGGAGATCTCAAAGTGTGTTTAGAGGTAACCATCTCCACTCTTATATGTCACTGACACTGCCATTCTAACCCTATTGTGTTACTGCTATGTTCTAAGTTTTGGCCCTAAGCCCTTAGATGGAATTTCCTTAGGGTATCCTTGCATGTTGTTTACAAATTTTGCATTCTTGGTAAATTTACTAAATAAAATTTTGTTTCTTTTATACAATTAGTTCTTCTCTGTAAATCCTTAATTTCCTCAAATTTGGAAGGGTACGAGTAAGAGCGCAATCCAAATTCCTAGATTTTTCTTGCATGCTCTAGGTACAAGATCCTTTTAGAAATACAAGTGGGTTGCTTTCCCCTTGGATTCAGTCTAGGAGTAAGCTAACCTTCTTCCAAAGTGTTCCTTCTATTTGATTTATATCTTCTTGGATTTATTATTACAAGGTATAGCCACCATATTTTTTTATTCTGCCACATATGAGTATTCAGTTCAAACAATATTGTTTTCTTTCACAATAGACAAAACATGGTGTTACTGCATTAGGTTTATAATCATTATTACTTGTTCATATGTTCCCATCTTAGATTAGTGAATATAAGGAAAGAACCCTATATATTTATTCATTACTATTACTAGCATATATATATATATATATATATATATATATATATATTCACTATCTTAAATGGATGAAATAAGAAAAATAACCCTCTACCTAACCTTCATATTAGTAATAATTTTCTGTCTAGAACAAAACATACATTTTCAGAACAATATTTCCAATTGGTTCAAATCTTTGTCAAGATACACATTGTCCCTCAGTCATTTGAAAGAGTAATATGATAAACTAATCCAAATGTCATTTAGAAATATTATCCATTCTCATTTAGGCTACATAAAAATAAATCAATCTCATTAAGGGAGTTAACACTTATTTTCTCTATTCAACTTAGTAGAGAAATTAACCAGGAAATGATTGGTTAACCACCCAACATGTGAGTTGGGAAATGATGTCCAAGCATCCCCTGAGCCTCCTAGCTTCCAATGTAGTTAAAAACAGTATCCATTCTATGATCTCAAGACTCTAGTCCAATTCAAATGGTTTTGTTCATGGTTTCCACTGGATGCTACTAGATCTAGAAGACCCCTCTGAGCAGAGTATATGCTATTCTAGAAAACATCCTTTCAAAGACTTATTCTCTCCTCCACTTTATTTTTTCTCTATTCCTCCACTGTTGGAAGAAATGTTTTCCTTTTAATCCCTCCAGGGAAGGAAGCAACTATATTTTTAACTACTTGGAAGCCAAGATCCTCTTAATTAAGTCTTTTCGTCATTTCTCTAACTAAGTATGATTTAACAAAATACAAAAAATAACCAAAACATTATTATCCTATATTCCTGTTGGAGTATCTATCACAATTAAATTACCAAATTAATTTTCATGAAATAAAGTAAGAGTAAAGGTAAAAGTAAACATCAGTAAAAGTAAATGCAAATTTTCCTATGCTCAGGGTTGTTACATCTTCCCCCCATTGAGCAAAACAACATCCTTAGTGTTTAATAATTCCCCTTGGAACAGGTGGGATATGATTACCGCATCCCACTTTTGTCCTCCCAAGTAGTCTCTTCTAGTCTAAAGTGCCTCCACTGCACTTTACCTAGGTGATGGCTCACTTTAGTGAGAAAATATATTTAGTATTTAATTACGGAATCCTATTTCTAGTTTAAAAATAATCAATTGATAAAATAACATGCTCAAGCGACACAAATTTCTATTGCAAAAGAACATCAATCAAAATTAAAATAATCTAACCACTATTTTAAACTGAAGGGTCCATAAAAAGTATGAAACATGGGTACTCCTTGGATGAGGAATCAAATTCTGCATCCAACGAGTGTTTCCGCTTGAAATTTGAGTAAACACATAAGGAGATAAGTTGAAAATACGAGTTGAAAAAATAGCTTTTTATTTTTTCCCTCTAAAATTTGGTGATGTAATCAAGTTTTATTTTATTATTTCCACTATTATTTTATAATTTCCTAAGGAGGCCCATTTTAGACCTTAAAATTCCCCTAATGGCACCTCCCTGGCAATGATGCCAAAAATGTTGGGGAAATTATGTGTTATAATTCCAACATTAAATTATTAATCTGGGGTCATAAGACTAGAGGCGCAAGCACAGGTGTTACACAAAATTTTGTCATTTTCCCTGAAATCCCCATCCCACACATTAGAGGGTCGTTTCTGTGACCAATATGCAGTGTCATGCTTTGAAAATACCATCCTTGCATCCCTTTTGATGAAAGCAACATTCTTCTTGTTGACATTTCCCTAAGCAGGGCTGTGAAAATCCCTATTTTTACCTTGGTGCGAGTAGCCCATTACATCCTTGCGTCGACCTGGAAATTTAACATCGAGCCCACGCCACTTGGTGCTCTGTTCCAGTTAGACGCCCGCGCCAAGTTGTTTATGGAATGTTTTTAAAAAATAGAGGCATAGGTTTTCATTCCAACCACCTCGAGGATGAGTCATTGGGAGTGGTTGAACTGAAACAACCACATACTCCTTCCTTTAGTTAGTAGTTTCCACCTCCCTTGGAACACTCCTAAAGCCTATAGGCCTCCCTTCCACACTTGTAGGGATCCCAACATCCTCCTTTTCCTCTATATAAACAAGCCTTCTCCCTTTATGAAAGCTAGCTGAACAAAGAGAATTATACAACTGAAGCGTTGAACTTGAAGGACTGAACTATAGCTAAATAACTGAGTTATTGAGAAGGTAGAACAAGGAGGAAATCCATCGAGAGGGCCTTTATCCCATCTGAATTCCCCGACGATATTTGAGACGTGTTTCACCCAAACCCCGCTGGAGGAGACCGTAACGTCAGAGCATGGTTGTATCTCTTCTTTCTACCTAATAATATAAGTGACTATTGTCTGGTTCCCATCTTGTATTTTGTCTTTATCGAATGCAAAATTCTTAGTATTCTCTGATTGAATAGTAGTTTTTGGAAGAAATTAGTATGTGGTATGTGGCTATCATTTTCTGATCTCTATGCAGGTGTCTAAGTGCGATAAGCGAAGGGATTGTGACTTGCCAAACCGGGAGCGAGAAGTTCTCATCACCACTACGATTGTCGACAACAGCATTGGACCATAGGTAGGCCATATTATCATGTTCTCTTTCATTCAAATATCTAGGAACCTACACTCTATCATGATTCCTTGTTACTATACCCACTCTAGGGCTAGAGGGATCGTCTCTGTCTACAGAGAGGATTTACCTACATAAAAAGTTGGCGAATCCACTAGGGATTAGTGTGAGTTTGTCTTTGATCTTGTTGGGTCGTTTTTTGGGTTTTTTTCTTGTTGTTTACCTTTCTAGTTGTTTAACTGTGCTTCAAACCCCTTTTCAGCCCCAGAGTGTCAAGATTGACCTCTTCTTTGTTGAGCTTTTTCCCGTTTCCTTGGTTAACTGGCTTGGTGCGGTTTTTCCCTGAACAGTCACGCCAATTGGTGCATGTTGCTTTTGTAGCACTCGCGCCATCCCCTGTTTGGCGTTGAATACTGCCTCACAGTCGCGCCGACCCTTGTAAGTTTTTGGGTGTGAGCTTTTCATAAGTTTTTGGTTGATTGTACTTGTTTTTGGGTTATTATTAAGAGTAATTGAAGTGTTTTGGACTATCTTTGATTGCTCCTCAATTGTTTGTCCATTTCTTATCAGTGTGACTTGAGGTCTTAGGGTTTCTGAGTGCCTTGGTGCACTGAGCCTTCTGTTTGGAGATCGAGTTTCTTGATAGTTGTTGGATTCGTTCCGTGTTTAATTGCTCTTGGTCTCTTTGATCCTGTTGAGTATGTTCCTTGGTTGAATGATCATTGCCTTTCTCATTTGATTTTTCTTACTCTTACTCCAAGCACCGATTAAATTGCTTGTATGGTCCATTTTGGAGATTTCTCTTTGATTTGAAAAGATTATAGCATTGGTTTGGGTATTGTTGTGTTTGTTTTATGTTGTTGGAGTCATTCCGTCTCAACTTTTACATTTTCTCTCTCAAGCTAGTGTTTAGTTTTGTTTTTCATGTCATTTAGTGCATTGTTTGCTCTATTTCATTGAAAAAGCCAAAATATTTCATTCTTTTTGCTTTGAAAATGACACTTTCTCTCGCATAACTAGCATTACATAGGCTAGGAAAGAGTTTTGTTTTATATAGATTGCATTAGATGCATTAGTGGATGTTTTCGCATGATTTCATTATTTGCTATTGCTTGAAAGTTTTATTTCCTTCTCATAGATAGCTTTCATTGGACGAAAATGGTATCCTTCTGCATGTAGTTTTGCATTTAGGAAGATTTTAGATTAGACATATGTTAAGGCCTGGAAATTTAGAACTAATCCAAGATCAACATTAAAATCTATTTCAATTAACCTAAGGCAACATTGAAACCTAACGAAATATTCTAGTGGTCTAAGTTAGAGACATGTTTCAGCATCTTAAAACCTAGTAGCTGTCATTCACCATCTGGCTCCAGACATCGCTAGTACAGACTTGCGCTCCCCGTACCATCAAGTATATAAAGGGAGACCCTTCTAGGTTGCAATCCTTTTATCCATAGGAAGTTGAGTCTGCCACCCTGTAACCATGATACACCGAACACAGCATTCGGGGAGACTACCTGCATGTACGTTAAGTCCTTGGTCATTTCTCTTTCATTTGGTCACCAAGGTGTATATGGCAGTTCACGGAAACTTGACATACCCTCTTGCTTAGAATACTTGAGTAGTCATTTTTTATTTACTGACTCCTTAAATTTGAAAAGATCATCGAGCACTTGTCCTTTCACACTCGTTCAAAATTGAAAGTGACTAGAGTCATCTTTTGCCTATTTCTTGACTCTTAAAAAATGAAACAACAAAGTTTGGTTTCAGTGTCGTAAAATAAACTACCCACGATCACACGCCCATAAAAAGTTTTAGCGCTTGGCTTGTTTTTGTTTGCCTCGGTTTTTTGAGTCTTTTCTTGGATCTTTCTTTTTCCTTCTTATTGTGAAGCGATCATAGTGGTAGAACCACCGGTTTCGTCATCCTCACTCCCTTCTAGAGGTAGTCCTTTACCAGATAATTTATTCGAAACTCCTCAATCCTCTAGGTCTGCCGAGCTTCAGCAACCTATTCTCCCGTCGGTCTTACCCCTTACTACTCGGTCTCCCGCTGACGAGCCAGTTGAGTTCAATTGGCCTCCCTCGGGCGCTTGGTCTGGTTTTGGGGACAATGAATAATTCCCTCCTCTTATGTCGAGATCACCATTTTTAGCTGTTGTTATACCTCCTAGTCCTCGTAGTATTTTCAAATTTCTTACAGAGGAGTCAGACATGGACACATCAGGTCCTATTGGCAGTGATGGAATTCCTGTTTCTACTGAAGAGTATCAACTTTTCCCTGAAAACACCACTCATGTGTCTACTCAATCTTCACCATCGGTATCACTTCCAGCTGGGTATAGGTCCCTGGGTCAAATTATTACTAGTGTTGCATCCATGGCAACATCTACTTCGTCTAAGAGTCCATTCCTTCCATCATTAGGATTTTCATCGAAAACACCTGCTTCGTCGCTTTTGGTTACATTTATCCCATTTCAACCTCCTGTCTGCATGGCTGCATCTGCACCGGTCACTCAGTCGCCAACTGCCTCAACTGAGATACCTGGTGGCCTCACTTTTGAAGAGAATCTATTAGCTATTCATTAAGAGAACTCTCAGGTTTCTCAGCAACCTCATGCTCCTATTAATCTGCCACACCATTATGACGAATATGGTAATCCTGTTTATTTTCCCTATCTTACTCCTCATCACTATGATGCTGTTAGTACCCCCATCTATGCGTTTCCTACTCCCCGTCATTATGATGAGCGTGGTGTTCCTATTTATGACCCATATGAAATCGTTCCCGAGATTGGGAGGACTTATCAGGTGCAACCCCCAGGCCCACAAGGACAACCCTTTAGGGACAACCTGCAGCTCAGTCAGGGTTTGCATTCGGTCCTCAGGGACAACCTTACGGTCCGTAGGGCCAACCTTTACAAGGTCAGCCTATGGTCCAACAGGGACAACCCTAGGGGCCTTCCGGTCAACCTTTGTATCAACCAAGACCTTCTTATGGTCTCGGGAGGAAATTTTATTCGTCTCAGGGACAAACTTTTTTCCAACAACTGGGATCATATACTGAGACTGGCCCGAACGTTGGGCAACAAGGACAACCGTCTGGTCCTCCTCCTTGGCAACTTGGTCCATCGCAAACATCAGACCAACCTGCTCAGCCAGGGAAACATGGTGGCTCTCAGTATCCAGGCCAATCTGCTCTGCAGGGGCAACCTACTCAACTGGCCCAGTAGCCAGCTTAGTCTGCCCAACAACAATTTTACTCTGCTTCACAGCAGGGTCCTACTTTTCAGCAGCCTGTTCAGTTTGCTCAGCAGCTGGTCCACCCTGTTTATTCAGCTCAACAGGGACCCACTTATCAACAGCCAGTTCAACCCCAAGGTTTTTATTATCCTCGTGGTCAATATTGACAAGTGTATAGTGTGCCTCAATGTTTTACTTATCACCCTCAATCTCAGTTGTCGTATAATCAACTGCAAGGCCATACTTACATTCCACCACAAAATCCTTATGTTTCTCAGCAAGGACCTCGATGGTATACTCAGAATCAGTATTCTAGTCCTCAATATCAACAAAATTATTCAGCTTATCCCCCATATTGTCAGAATCCTTTGGGACATAACCAATGGGGGCAGGATTTTTCTCAAACAGGATGGAATGCAAGTTTAGGTTCTTATCAAGGACTTGCTATGCCTTTTAACCCTCAACTACCATTTCTCGCCACGTTGGAGTTACTGGATGTGTCAAAGTTAACGAATGATCCTATTCTTCACAACCCGTATTGGCCTCCAGTTCCAACTAAGATTCCTGGTGATTGTCCCAAATTTGAGGGCAAGTCCGGAGAAGACCCCCAAGCACATGTTATGACTTACCACTTGTGGTGTTCCTCTAACTCTTGGGTTGATGATTCTATTCGGCTTCGTCTTTTCCAACGGACTCTTACTAGTTCTACTTCTAAGTGGTATATCGAGCTCTCTCGTGGTATCTTTCAAGATTTCAACTCTCTCGTTATGGCATTCCTTACTCATTTTCAGTTACTAGTTCTTTATGAAGCCGGGACGCATCTCCTCACCTCCTTGAAATAGGACTGGGCTAATCATATCTCGGACCATATTCATGAATGGAAACGTCGTCGTCGCTTGATAAAATTTGAAATTCCTGATCAACTTCTTACTCATTGGTTCACTACCTCCTTTTTCAATCAGATTGCAAAGGACATAGCCATGGGGGCATGTGTAACCGAGGAATAGACCATTTCTCGTGCCCAGTACCTTGATCTTGTTTACTCTCAATCGGGCATATTGTATGATATTTTTACTGATGCCCCTTGACCTAGAACTTCTAACGCACCGGCGACCCCATCTGTCGATGGTATTATTGGTTCTATGTCTCTGACTTCGGGTAAGTCTTCCTCCTCCAACCTTGGGAAGCAAAAGCCTAATTCTTCGAATGATATTTATCCTCAGTCTAGTTCAAATCCTGGTAAAACCTCGGAGGTCAATGTCATTCAGGCCAATCCTGCGGATAAGACTTCTAAAGGGAAATATAAGGGTAAAGGTAAGGCCAAGGCCAATGCCCCAAAACCAGTTCATCCAAATCTCGTACTGATGATGGTTCGTAGCGTAAGCCGAAGTATACCTATTTGATTTATGATGAAGAGCACTACACCAAGGACTATCCTCGACGGTCCAAAGTGAGTAGATTGCTGAAGGGCACTCAGGTTACTCCTACTGTCCTTAAAGAACCTTTTCTATCTCAGCAGACCCAGATGGTCAAGCAGTCTCAATCGTCTGCTCCATTTGGCTCTCAAGTGTTCATGATGAACGGTTCTGCATATGTTTCTATTGCTACTCAATCGAAAGATTATGATAGGTTGCACCAGGAAACGGGGAAGGAGATTGCTGATGGTCCTCCTCCCCCACCCGTTTCTGGCCCGCTTGAGATTGAAAGTCCCAGTGCTGAACCCGTTGTGCGACCACCTTCCAAAGGTGTTCTCTAGAAGTCTTCTTGTAATCCCAACGCCCGTGCTGCTCAACATACAATATTGTTGAGGATTTGGCACAGGTTCCATCTACGATGTTTGTGTTAGAAGTACTTTTGATTTTTTCGTCTCAGTAGAAAGCTTTATTATCTGCGATCGGCGGGGTTGATCCTGCTGATACTAGCCTTCTCGCTTTCGATCTAGAGAATTTCTTCCCACGACTTTTACACCAGATTGCACTTATTATACAAGTCTTTATTAATGGTCTTGACATCCATCGATCCATTGTGGATGAAGGTGCATCAACCTGCGTCATGTCATATCCTTGCTGGAAGGCCATTGGCTCTTCGGCCCTGAATTCCTCACCAAATGCCCTTGAAGCATTTGATGGAAGGGAATCAAAACCTTTGGGTGTTCTCGCAAGTTTGCCGATTACATTGAAAGGGAAGATAGTGAATGTTGAAGTGGAAGTTGTTGATGCTAAACTCAATTACAATATTCTACTCAGTCGCATTTGGACTCACGCTATGCTTTGCGTTTCATCCACCCTCTTTCATGTTTTGAAATTTCCACACGAGGGCAAGATTGTTACTGTCGATCAATTGTCATTCTTCACCTATTCTTCTGAGAACAACGGTCCGTATGTGGATAAGATCCCTACTCCCTTCAAGAGCATTGGGTCGGGTCTCTTCAAGGATCCAGCCGTCATGGTTATTTTTCCACTTTCACCTCCAAAGATTGTTCAAGTTAATATGATCTCTCAGTTTTATGATCCGTGGATTATTCCTTCACCTGAACAGGTCGATTCATATGGAGATTCAATGCCTTTGAGTCCAATTGAAATCAATTATTGTGAACTCATTGTTGCATCAGATATTCCACCTTCTGATGGTGCTCCTTTGAGTTTGTCTCTTGACGTGTATTCTCAATCCCCCTGGCTCGACGATTCATACTTGCCTAATCCTTTGAAAGAAGTGTTTCCTTCCGATGAAGCCAACATGGAAACCATGTCTCTCGAAGACCTGTTGTAGGACGATGGTCATCATGGTTCTTCATTTATGCCTGGCCTCGAGGCTATGTCTACATGTCTTGAGCATTTTTTGTCTCAAGTCCCTTATCCCCCGCTTCAAATTCCAGTCCTCACACATGAATTCTTTACAGAAGGCAACTTTAGCAATATCACACAGATGATGCCTATTGACATTTCCGTGAAGTCGAGAATAATTAAGAACATCCATGTGGGAGTCACTTATTATTCAGATGAAGTCCAAGTTTATACTAGCCTTTTCCATGAATTTCATGATGTTTTCACATGGTCCTATGAAGAAATGCCCGACATTGATCATAGTATAGTGGTGCATGAAATCCCTACCTATCCCAGTTTGAAGCCTGTTTGCCAACGTCTTTGTCCGGTGCACCCTAGAAAGGTTGTGGCCATTAAAAGTGAAGTTGAAAAACTTCTCAAAGTTGGTTTCATTTATCCAATTCCCTTGACAGAATGGGTTTCAAACATCGTTACTGTCGATAAGAAACAAGGAACTATCCATGTCTGTGTTGATTACCGTGACATAAATCGAGCCTGTCCTAAGGATAATTATCCCACTCCCTTCATCGATCAAATCATTGATGACTGTGCCAGGAGTGCGATTTTTTCCCTCATGGATGGATTTTCTGGATATAATCAGATTAAAATTCTCCCGGCTGATCAACGTAAGACAGATTTTCTCTGTCCTTGGGGTACCTTCACATACAGTAAACTCCCTTTTGGCTTGAAGAATGTCGGGGCCACATTCCAACGAGCGATGTCCTACGTTTTTCATGGCATTCGTCACATTGTTCAGCCTTACCTAGATGACCTTCCGGCTCATTCAGCTAAGTGTAGGGACCATCTGGACCATCTTCATCATATATTTCTTCGTTTTCGTCACTACAACATTTGGCTTAATCTGCATAAATGTGTCTTTGGCGTTGATTCCGGTAGACTTTTAGGGTTTATCATATCTAAAGACGGAATTCAATTCGATCCACTTAAGGTTGAGGCTATATTTCAATCTCCCCTCTCCATCCTCATTACATCAATTGCAGAGTCTGCAAGGCAGGTGAATTTTCTACGTCGTTTTATACCAAACTATGCTGATGTAGCTAAAGGATACACGCGACTTTTGAAACAGGACATCCCTTTTTGTTGGGATGAGATGGCTCAATAATATTTTGATACACTCAAGACATTGTTAGTCAACTCTCCTTTGTTACGTCCTCCAAATCATCATCATGATTTTTCCCTCTACTTAGCTACTGCTTTTAGTACAATTGCCATGGTTTTGGTACAAGACGATGCTGACAGTCACGAACATGTCATTTACTACTTGTCTTGTAACCTTCTCGATCCTGAAACACATTTTTCTCATGTCGAGAAGTTAGCCCTAGCTGCAGTCCAGGCCGTCCAAGGCTTTCGTCATTATATCCTTTTACGTACGGTGACTGTGATTTCCGATTGCAACCCCATGACCTATATTTTATCTCGACAATTGCTGGGGGGAAAATACTCGAAGTGGATCGTTATCCTCCAAGAGTTTGATTTGGAATTTACTACAGCCAAATCAAATAATTCACTAGTTTTTTTCAATTTGATTTGTTCCCTCCCTTCCGACTCCACTCCGTCTCGTATGAGAATCGTATTCCAGATGATACACTTTTCTTGATTAGCACCCTCGAACCCTGGTAAGTTTATATCATCGTATATCTCCAAAATTCCGCATTTCGTTCTGAGTTGACAAAGGATGCCTGCCGTCGTATTCGGCATCACTCACAACCTTATCACATAGTCGGAGATACGCTCTATCGCGTTGGAGTTGATTTCGTACTCCGCCGATGTTTGACCCTCGAGGAAGCTGAGAAAGTGTTGAATGATTGTGACAATGGCACCTGTGGTGGTCACATGTCTGGTTACGCTATTACACAAAAGGTACTTCATGCCAGTTATTTTTAGCCTTCCATTTTCAAAGACTGTATTGTCGCAATTCGTAAATGTCATGATTGCTAGATTTATCAACACAAATTGCGTGTGCCACCTGTTCCTCTTCACCCTATCATTATTTTTGTTCCCTTTTCCAAATGGGGCATTGATTTTATGACGTGTAACCCTCACTTGGCTGGGGCCATGCTTATATCATCGTAGCCGTGGACTACTTCACCAAATAGGCTAAAGCAATGCCTACACTTGCCGCTGACGGTAAGGCAGCTGCTCAGTTCATATTCAATCATATTATTGCTAGATTTGGTGTCCCTCAAGCCATCATTACCGATCATGGTTCCCATTTTCGGCATTATATGGTGGCGGAGTTGACTTCTAAGTTGGGTCTGCGTCATTACAGCTCAATGCCATACTACCCTCAAGCCAATGGCCAGGTTGAAGTTGTGAACAAAGTTCTTGTCACAATGCTTCAACGTACAATTGGGATCCACAAATCAAACTGGCATCTCATGTTATTTTCGGCTCTTTTGGAATACCGAACATTAGTGAAGAGTGCGACCGGATTCACCCCTTTTCAGTCGGTTTACGGTCTGGAAGCTACTCTCCCGATTGAATGTGAAATACCTTTTCTCAAGCTAGCTGTGGAATTACCGCCTAACACTTCGCCGAAATAAGAGCGTCCCCTTTACTTAGAGAGGTTAGATGAAACTTGTCGCTTATCTGCTTTGGTCATTGAAGCACAAAAGAAGCGAGTCAAAGCTCATTTTGATCAATCAATTTCCCCTCGTTCTTTCATTGAAGGAGATTTCGTCCTCCTGTATGACCAAGCTCATGATAAGCTGGGGGCAGGTAAATTTCAACCTATGTGGCATGGGCCCTACATCGTTAAACGTGTGTTTCAAAATGGGGCCCATGAGCTAATTGATTATGAAGGTCATCCTCTTAAACAGCCCAGAAATGGGTTGTATCTCAAAAAATATTATGCATGATTCATTTATGCATACCAGGTGTACATAGGTGTTATTTTCATTTTTTTACATGTTTTTGGGTTTGGTGTGCTTTGTGAGCATTTTCCTACTTATTGGGTCTTGCTTATTGTGCAGATTTCTATTACCCCTTATGTCGGTTTCGCGGATGTTGCTTCCCCCAATACGAGGAATTTTTCTTTGGAACCTGGGTAATTTATAATCCTACTAGTGAGTTTATATATCTGCAAGGTATTTGTCTAGGACGAACTACAAAAAATGTTTCTGAATATAGTGCTATCATTGAGCTATTAACTGAGGCAATTAACCTCGGCATATGTGCATTGCTTGTACATCTAGATTCACAGCTTGTTGTTCTGCAACTCAATAATCATTATTCAATTAGAAATCCGCACATTCTGAGATTGTATTTACGTATTCGTTTGTTGGAAATACATTTTGATTTCATTACTTATCAACATATTCCTAGGCGAATGAACAGATTAACTGATACAGTGGCTAACATTTTATTAGATAGACATTTGCATAATTTGTAAAAGCATCATCATATGTAAGAGATCCATGTAAGGAAATAGATGTATGTATATATATTGCATGTTTGCAACTGTGTGCATCATAACGTTAAAAAATATGTGTATGTTTTTGTTACATTCCAAGACATCATGTCTCGCAAAATATGCAGATAAAATAAACCTAGGTGTCTAATCATCATGATGCTCGTGATAAGATGTCACGGACCGTACTAGCCGCCTCAGCAAGTAGTGGATTCGGCTGGGCACCCCTACAGTATGCCTCTGATAGTCATGAGGAATATCATCAAAATGTGCATAATCTAGAACTCCTTGGGTGATCCCCTCCAGGTTGCACACTATCTCATCTTCCTAGCCGCCCTCACCTTGAGGGTCGAAATCGCGAGGGATTTGCCTCGCTATCGGTGACATACTGGCAGGTCTCTCTAGGCCAACATCTACATCACATGGATTTAATGTCAAAACATACATAACTAAAAAATCATAATACTCATAAAACTTAAAAATTGAGTCTTACCCAAATATTCATCCCAATCTTCTTCCTCTGTGAGTGGGAGGTCCGGGTCATCAGTGAAATCTATGCCAGAGTGGGAAAATCCTCCACGACAATTAGTTGTCGATGGAGCCAATAAAAATATTCCGTCCTCCAAGACATCTATTGGCTGCCCCCTTCCCTTGGCATCAATATTTCCCATCGGACCATCCTTGGTTCTCTTGCTGGTGGAGTTGAAACTATGACCTCGTGTCGCTGAAAAATTGGTAATATTTACAAGAAGAACAATACCAGGATGGATCCATAACCAAATTTTTTCAGTTTGGTCTTCTTTCATTTGGTTAATTGGCGCTTCATGTTTATGGTCACGCCCTCTGCCCAGTTGTAGATGGTCAGAGCCATGCAGTCCACAACAAGAAGCAACTATGTCTTTTTTGCTTCGTGCGGTGCTTGTGATCTCATAGCTCGTGTGATGGTATACAATACCACAGGTAGTGTCAAATCTGGGATATTTTTTATATCAGCTTTCCCACGATCAGATCCTTTCCGCACTCCTCGACATATCCTATCTATCACCATGGTCATGTTTTCCATGCAGGGCCGAGTGCCGATTAGGAGTGGTGTTGAACCTCTCCGTGATAATCCTGTGATGAAGTATATGTCGAAAACATCAATATCAACTTCTTGATCTCGTAGGATGAACTTCTCTTGATTTTCGTCCCATATACTGATCAGATATTGTAGCAATTCTAGTTGGGCTTGGAGACATGGTGTTAGAAAGAATTTTTTTCAAACCACAGTTCCTGAGGGCTTCCATAACTCCCTCATTTTCCATGGCTAACTCATATTCTTCACTATGTTCCCATTCTTTCCATTCAATGACCATTTTGCTCCTTTCTACTTGCAAACATACACATATGAGTGGTATTAGTCAATATTTATCCTTAAATTTGTAAACAATTTGGACATTTGGTGTGTTTGTTTTTCTAGAAATTGTTTTGCGCCATTGGCGCAACTGTTTCTAAAACAGTCACGCCAATGGGCATGCCCTTGTGTTAAAAATTGGGCAGTTGGCGCAACTCCGTGCCCGAAACCCACGGTAACCACGCAGCCCTAATTTTTACAATTTCTCCCCCCAAATTAAAAATTAACAAATGCAGGAAGAATGGAATAGCTTAAAATCACAAGAGGGATCTCAGCTCTTACCTGGAGTTGAAGGATTTGCGATTGATCCACTGGATTGGCCGTTATCGTCGCTAGAAGATTGCACAATAAAATGGGTAACGATTGCTCCACAAGAGGTAAAAAGTGAAAAGTAATTGTTTTCACTATTTTTGGCTTTTTATAAATTTTTCACAACCCTAATTAAGTTTTAAGACATGTTTTTCGATTATTTTACTTTTTTATTTTTGAAAAATGGGTTTTATACATGTCTCTTGTGCAGCAACAGGTTTTCACGCAACAATGATGAAGTAAAGAGTTATATTTTATACTTTTTCGAACTTGGTAAAAACACGAAAAAGTCACTACTGGAGTCATCTTTCAACTCTTTTCTAACTCTCTAAAATTGAAAATATTGCTGAGACGCTTGTCATTTTGAGCTTGTTAAATGGTTTCGAAATGATATCTACCTAGTATACGTTTACCCCTTTTTCGGGTTGGGATGGATTATTTACGAAAAAGGAATACCTTAGCCTATCGCGACTAAGAGGTTCTCTCAGACATAGTTTTCTACCTTTTCGGATTTGTGAGACTATCTACGAAAATGGACTGCTGGAGATTTCTTTTTTGCCTTCTTTTCAAACTCTCTAAACATGAAAAGATGTCGAGTTCTCCCTTTCTCAGACTCATTAAACTCTGATGACATCGGACTTCGTCACTATGATGTTATTTGAGTTCCTCCTTCCTAGGGCTTGTAAAATGTACTAGGATGGATTTTTCTGAAGGACAAACTTACAGTGCAAGCATATGCTATCCCCTTCACGCTTGTTTTCAAAAATAATTGGGGTACTCACCAGAAATAGTGGGGGAAAATGGAACCAGATTTTAGTTGTGTTGGCAGTATGTCACTCTTGAACATGGTACTTGTCTGCATTCGTGTCAGGTTGGGGACATCTCATTTCGTCATTTTTGCCTCCATGGGTTTGGGTAATCTCTTTTGACCTCTCATTTTCTCTTTGCCATGTCATCATGACCTCAGATCCTTTGATGTCAAATACTGCCAAATCTAGTGTCGTGCTGCTGATATGTTCAAGAGAAGTTTACTTCTGCAAGTTTTCAACCTCCCTCTGATTTTCTGTTTTTCCTTATTCACAAACATCATATTCCTCTATCTCGTGTTGATGATGTGGGAAACATTATGAACCTCCTTCGACTAGGTCACTTCCTGTCGACTTCAGCTCATTATCTAGGAATCTAATCTAGAGACTCTATTCCGGTAACTTCGAACCTTCATGCCTTAATGGAAAGTTCTTTGCATTCGACGCAAGGTCCACATCATTGGCCTTCGATCGACTGACTCTGCGGGTGTTCGATGCCAGATCACTATTCACATTCTGTGGATTGTAACTTTCGTAACTTGAGAGCCATTTTCATTATTGGTGGTTCCTCTTGTGTCTATTAACATCTTTCATCATTGGATGGTAATCAGACAATTTTCTTGCATGTTCGATTTCAGCTCATACATTCGCATGCTAGAAATTGTACTTGTTCGAGTCAAGATGGAGCGCAAGACCCTGGATTTTTTCTAATAAAATCCCGGATGCAGGTTCTTTGTATATTATCATGACTTATTGCATGACTCTTTGATTGGATGGCTACGACCATACCAGAGTCTATTTATTGATCTTCACTGCTGGATGGCTAAGCCCAAACCTAGATCTCAGTTTTTATATATACTCTATTATGGATGGCAGTGCCCATTCCACATGTTCATGTATTAGAGATATCATTTGTATTTGTAATTGTAGGTTTTTCGACAGTTATGTTTGGTTCAAATGTGTTCTCATAAATCATTTCACCCCTCCCTCTCCCTCAGACCTCATGCTTTAGGGGGCATCTGTTACACAACATTTTGTCACTGTCCCTGCAATCCCCATCCCGCACATTGGAGGGTCGTTTCTATGACCAATACGCAGTGTCATGTTTTTCAAATACCATCCTTGCATCCATTTTGATGAAAGCAACATTCTTCTTGTTGACAATTCCCTAAGTAGAGTTGTGAAAATCCCTATTTTTGGCTTGGCGCGAGTAGCTCGTTACATCCTCGTGCTGACCTAGAAATTTAACATTGATCCCGCGCCACTTAGCGCTCTGTGCTAGTTAGACACCAGCACCAAACTATTTATGGAATGTTTTTTAAAAATAGAGGCGAAGGTTTTCATTCCAACCACCTCAAGGATGAGTCATTGGGAGTGGTTGAACTGAAACAACCATGGAATCCTTCCTTTAGTTATTATTTTCCACCTCCCTTGGAACACTCCTAAAGGATAGGCCTCCCTTCCACATTTGCAGGGCTCAACCTCCTCCTTTTCCTTTATATAAACAAGCCTTCTCCCTTTATGAAAGCTAGCTGAACAAAGAGAATTATACAGCTTAAGCGCTGAACTTGAAGGACTGAACTATAGCTGAATAACTGAGTTATTAAGAAGGTAGAACGAGGAAATCCATAGAGAGGGCCTTTATCCCGTCCAAATTCCCCGAAAAGGTTTGAGATGTGTTTCGCCCAAACCCCGTTGGAGGAGACCGCAACATCAGAGCATGGTTGTATCTCTTCTTTCTACCTAGTAATATAAGTGACTATTGGTTGGTTCCCATCTTGTATTTTGTCTTTATCGAATGCAAAATTATTAGTCTTCTCTGACTGACTAGTAGTTTTTGGATGAAATTAGTATGTGGTATGTGGTTATCATTTTCTGATCTCTGTGCAGGTGTCCAAGCGCGATAAGCGAAGGGATTGTGGCTTGCCAAATCGGGAGCGAGAAGTTCTCATCACCACTACGATTGTCGACAACATCATTGGACCACAAGCAGGCCATCTTATCGCATCCTCTTTCATTCAAATATATAGGAACCTACACTCTAGAATGATTCCTTGTTACTAGACCCACTCTAGGGCTATATGGATCGTCTCTATCTATAGAGAGGATTTACCTACATAATAGCAGGTAACACAAGATCAAAGCATCTAACCTAAGCTAGGGTGAGACAATCAATTTACTGTTTGAGTATGGAATTTTATTTCTATTTTAAAACTAATCAATTGAAAAAATAACATGCTCAAGCAACACAAATTTCTATTGCAAAATAACATCAATCAACAATCAAATAATCTAACCACTATTTTAAACTGGACTATGATATAAATCCTATTGATCAGAATGTAAACAAAGGAAAAATGATTGCGCACACTTTCAAATAACAAGCTTTAAAATAATAATATATCTACTTTGCAAATCCACTCAAACAAAATCCAATACAAATATCATTGCGCACACCATCATATTTCATAAATAACAAAGTTACTATTTGCAAATAATAACTCTACCTATCAACTTAAAGAACTCATTCACTGTAAAACTTAAAATAACATCTCATTCATTACTAATCACTACATTTAAGTGTATGAGAAATCACTATTTCAACAAAGAAATTCTAATCTTTAACTGTGAAATACTTCCTACAGGCTACCTTTATAACTCAAAACTTTAAAACCAAACACAACAAATCATTCTTCCTTGATAATGAAATCACACTGACATATTGACTACGAAATGCTTATGAACTACTTACAAGATTAAAACCATGCCAAAAAAAAAAGAAAAATTCAGTTAACACACTTTGATGCTAATTGAAACAAAGAATCCTATTCTAATTAAAAGTATGAACACTAGATCTAAATCCCGAGTCTCACAAATCCGCTACTTTTTATTAAATAAACAAAAATGCATATGTGAAATCTTAAATCCGATTTTTTACTTAACACAGATAATTCAATGCTAAATGTTAAAACTGATTATGTACTTAACGCTTAAATCATAGTAATGAACATGATATTTCAATTATGATTTATTCCTTCTCTCATTGTATTGGATCTGCAATCAAAGGAATGTGAAATTAGATATATTTGAGCATTTTTTATACAAATATAATGCTACAGGAAACAAATTATAAAATAAATTCATCTTTTAAGATCGTGGATATTATAACCAATCCTTGCATATCCATGAATTAAAAGTGTCTTTTAAATACTTCTACATTATGTAATTGCATTAAGAAAACTAGTGACATGTGAAGAATCAAAACCTTTGTTGATATCTATAATCAAGAAGTGGAATCTATCACTTTTAATTTAGATTTATAAAACAAAGTGAAAGTTTAAGTAAAAAAATCGAAATCATAATTCAGAAGTCTAAATAATGATTTTCCAAACGACATTCATATTGTTAACTAATTAATCAAACACAAATCTAAGATCTATGTTGGTTGGAAAACTTGTTTCAAAGTGTGGTGGGCCCTTGCCACTCCTGGAGCAAGTTAAATTAATTCATTGCTATTCAGAAATAAAACTCCATAATACTTACAGAGATAAATGTTGCGTTTAGCCTATTTCTTCACAAAATTGCATAAAAATCATATACCCGGATTTGAAAACCTTTATATTTTAATTCTGAACTTTATCGCATCCATGGAAATATTGCATATCACACATTTTAGAGTTTCTGATATATGGAATGGAATCGGCAATGCGATGCGAAGTATGGAGGTGACTTGGTGGGAGGATGATGATGTGGAGTAATGGAATTGGAATGATAACGAAGGAATGGTGTATTAGCGGTGAGAGGAGTATTATGGTGGGGCCAAAGCGCATCGCAAAATCGCAATTGGAATAGGATATGCTTTGGGAATATGATTTAAACCTAAAATTTTGTGAAGTGCGATGGAGCGAAAAGTCATAATATGCACGATGTGATATTGCACATCAGTGATTGCAAAAGATAAAGGTTGGCGGAGATGGAAAATTTATTTCCTGCGAAATGCAATGAGGGCAACGTTAAGATTTGTGCAATGTGATATCACACACCAATGATCGCAAACTTTAACCTTTGGAAGAAAATGGAATACATTATAATTCCCAATTTTCGATGTGGTATTCATTGCAAAGTGCGATGGGTGGTGGGGCCAACTACATCGCAAATCGCAATCAGGACTTAAAATTTATGTGGAAAAAATGTGTGAAGTGTGATCTGTGGGCACTTAAGTGTCGGGGAGTGTGAAATGACGGAAGGTAAGGAATAAGGTGGAACCAAGGTTTGCATGTGGTTTTGATAATGTGGTAAGGTATGATGGGCCCCACTTCATCACATTGGCAGAAAAATAAGATTTAGCATAGGTCTTAAGAGGTAAGGTTTAAAAATTTACAGGTTGCGAAGTGTGGGCAAGAGGTAAGGTTTATGTTGTATAACACAACTTCTAGTTGGTGGGCAGAGCTATGACAATAGAATTTCAGAATTTTAATATAAGTGGGCTTTATATAGTAATAAATCAAAAATATATTGGGGTTTAAATGGTATTCAGAGCATTGGAGTTCAGAGTTGGTAAAATAAAAGGCAAGAAGAGGGTGGATGGAATGAATGAGGGCAACAACAATTTCCTCTTTCAAATGAACTAAAGTTAGATAGATTCATCTGATTCTCTTGACAGTCAGGATCTCCCTTTATTTCTCTGAAAATAAATTATAGCCATGGAATATTATTTTCAGTATGAAAAATATAATCAATAATCAGCCACTTGGTGATACTATGAAATACAGGAGTTTGACAGTGGCTCCAGCTGTGGATGGAAGCTCTTTCGGGAGGTGTCAAGAACACCGTAGACTAGTGGCATGATCCATTGGGTTGATCCCAAAACTTGAAACTTAATCTGCTACAAAACCTCTGTGTCTAACAATATTCAAGCTGAAATTCACACTCTTTGCAAAACTGAAGTCGGGAACACACTTGTACTGAAAAAATGGAAAGCAAGTTGAAACTAAAAATTGAAATATTCTCAGAGTACTGAGCTCATTTTCTTGCCTACCTACCCTAATCTAACTTGGAGATGATATATACACTAAGTGAGCTCCTTTCTCCAATGCAACCAATCAAGTAAATGACTACATGATTGATTCTTGTTCACCTTTCTGAGTATGCTGAAAAAACAAAAGGGCCACTCCCATTTTACTTGCCTTTGAACAACAATGCTCAAACTTTTCTTTAAACTCTGCAATAGACCATCCTTGGCATAGCATAATCCTTCTTTAGATGATTCTAAGAAACCAGCAAAAGGATCTTGGAACAATACCTAGCCCTGAGGATTTAAATAAAAAATTTCATCTAAGGCTGCTCTCAGTTCCACTTTTTCATGCTCAAGATCCTTCTAAAAGAGAATATCTGCATATTCTTCATGGTCATTTGACATGGCATCCTCATTATATACCACTATTCTGTCCTCAAGCAAACCTGATATATCTTGACTGAGTGGGCTGAATTCTGTTGGAAGGCCATCATTCTGATGAATAGGAGCACTTTCTAGAAATAGGCCTTCTTGAGAAGGTAGAACAACATCAGTATCAATTTTTCCTTTTGTTTCTTCATGAGGAAATGCTTTAGTACATAAATTAGTAGTAGAACAAATAGACATAATCTCTTCCTTACATAAAAATTTAGAGGCTGGCTGCATGCTAACTATGCAGACTGGATCTTACTGGCAGTGCGAATATGAAATGGGAGAAAGTAGTGAGTTTAGTAATATATAAAGAACAGTTAATAATTATTTAACTAAACTTCAGAGGAAAACATTAAGATAACAAAAATAGACAAAATTAATGTGCTCTCTTAGCAAATATTAATCTAAATTTTCTGTTTTGCCATTAGAGAAATTGATGCACAATGTTGGAGTCCTGTTATTTGGAAAATTGGCATACCAAATGACAAGGCAACATCAGAACCACTTTGGAATCCTAGGATCTAGCCCTCCTGGATTTTGAGAGGGGGATCTCTCTATATAAGTGTTTTCAAAAGATATTTATTTATGCTTAGTTATGATATTAGGCTAGTTATGAAGTACAAGGGGTTTGTTTGTTTTTGGTTGGGAATCATTAACTGAGAAGATCATGTGAAGTGAAGGAGGGAAAAAGTAGAAGGATGCTTCAGCATGGGAAGATAGGTCAAGAAAAAGTGTCAATCCATTGGGCTATGGAGTCATAAAAGGGTTTTACTTGCACAACAACTATTCAAGGATTTCCAAAGGGCAAGTCATCTATATCAAAAGATATCTTTAAGTTGATTTTGTGGTATGGAACATTAAGAAGTGTGGTGAAAGGAGAAAACATATAAGAAAACAAAGGGCAACCTAAGATCAGGTAAGGAATTTGAACCTATCCTGATTTCGGAATACTCACAAGGGAAAACATTTAAGATAAACATAAAAAGTAACCTAAGATCAGGTAAGGAATTTGAACCTATCCTACTTTCGGAATACTTTCAAGGGATGTTTTCAAAGCAACTATTGGAGGAGAAATTAGAGGACATGGCTAACCATAGACTTCCCTAGTTCCTAACTCTACTTAGCAAACCTTTCAAGAACATTCAAGAACAATATCTCAAGTTTTACTCAGGAAGACATGGGCTCACCAACGTTCCTTGACTGGTTATACTCTATTGAAATCATTCCCAAAGCAACAATTAGAAGAAAACATAAAGATAAAACTTATCAGTGAGAAATAGGGTACTTTAGAAGTAAATCCTAATCTATATTTTTTGTTATTTATCAGAGAAAGTGGACAGTATGGAAACATAAGGAGAATAAAAATTACAGTAAGAAAAACATCACCAATAATATAGACCAGGATCCTGTGAATCTGCTTGTTTATTTGATGTCCAAGACAAATTATATACTTTGATTCCAATGGCTTTCTACAGTCCAATACTTCTCTTCTCAGCCTACTATATTACAACTACTCAACAACTTTTACTCAATAACAGTTCAACAATTAACAATTTTCCAACCCTTTAGAATGAATATTCAATGAGTACTTATAGGTGAATGAGGAGAAGAAGTGAAAGAAGTGGTATTAATGATCATTTAAGAAAAAAATATGTGCATTGGATGCTCCATTCTGCTCAATGAATGCTATATTAACTTGTGAAACACTCTAGTTACTTTGTTTTATTTTGAGGCACATATGGTAGGTTGGTAATAACTCCAAAGTGTGTGCTTTGGAGATATCTTCTGACTGCAATAACTCTGACTTGGCTTCTGGGATAAGTTAGGAGAAAAATTTAGTTTTAAGGCCACCCATGCCTTTATAATAACTTCCCAGAAAGCTTTAAAGAGATTATTTCATCAGGATGGATGTCAATTAATTTATGAGGTGTCTTTAACAAAATATCTCTGACTGTGCTTTTAATATGTATTCTTTTGAGGTAAATAGAACTGTAGGTGGCATTTTTGGTCTTCGGAGGAATAAATTGCTTCAATGATCTCGCATTTTGAAGTGGTATTTTGCTGATCTGTCTGCCTTTGATACTTTAAACACTGATTAGGCCTTTGATATAGCTTTAGGCCTTCTTTAATCATCTTTATTCTTCAAACTGTGTCTTTAACCTTTAATCTTCGGATTAAGCCTTTTAATTTTTTGGCTTTATGCTTTCACCTTTAATATTTTATCTTCTGTATTCACTATTCTTTCTTTTGTTTTCTTTTTTAGTGTACAGGTGGCTTTAGTGCGCTGGAGGGTTTGATTGAGTAACCAATGTCCATGACGCATCAACCAAACTTGGATTTTAACCCCTTTTGTTCCCTTTCTGCAATTTTCGGCCATAGAGGATCGTCACCCTCGGCCATGTCCCTTTACTGGACTGTGGGATGAATTTAATATCTTCAACACCATTAAATCTACACAGAACAACAAACTTGTCATAAAAACCTGCGTTTACTTGGTTAAACTGCTTCACGGAAGCTCGGGGTGGTGAAGGAGCTGTACAGGGGAGGAGAAACGCGTGGAGGGAAGGTTTCATGAAGAAAATCCGAGGATTAGGGTTTCAAATGTGAGTTTTGCGCGAAATGGGAGGAAAGCGGTTTTGGGAATACCACCAATGGTATTCACGCAAGGGATGAATGGTTTGGGGTTTTTCCCTGGGGGAACGCAATACCATACATCGATTGCCACGTGCCCTGCGTGAAACCACTTTTTTTGTGTGAAAAAGTGTTAAATCTTGGGAGAAAATTGCGCGCGAATTTTCATGTGAGTCGTTGGATTTGGGGGAGCCAGATCCACGGCTGAGGTTGAACGCAATCAGGATGATACACGATAGAGGGGGAAAGGAGGAGGACAGGTGGCAAGCGGAGAGTGGAGCACGATGGCGTGGGGAGGAAGGTGGGCCAGTAGGGATGACATCCGCAATTTGTCGAGGAGTGCGGGTTTGTAAAATGATAGGGGAAGGTTGAGGGTTGTTTGATCAACACGATCGACGATGTAGATCTACCATCAAGAAAACATGGCACGGAGAAGTGAAAAATGAAGGAAGGGGGCTAGAGGAAAGGGGAAGGTGTGGTCCCGTAGAGAAGAAAGGGACCGAGGGTTAAGAGATAGGGGTAGAGGCTTAGCACCTAGTTATGAACATTGAGTCACATGGTGAAAGGGGTTGAGGACTTAAGCTTGCAGGGGCTTAAGGCCTATAATGAAAAACAGGCAGAAATAGGATTAAAAAGTAGGTTTTTAGACCTTTTCAATTATTTCGATAGATTAAAAAAGGGGTTTTAAACCATAATAAAGAGGTTTAATGGTTTAAGGAGGGTTTTTAGAGGGAAATGAGGGATAAAATGAGGATTAATTACCCTTTTTAAGGAGTGAATGAAAAAATGAGATGAAGGGGTGAACATGGATAATGCTTATGAAGGGGAAATGCTGAAGAATGATGGTGGGATAACAGGTTTTCAAAACATTTTTTTGGGGACTAGGAAGGCTTCTTGGAATGCTCTTTTGAAGGAAATAGTAGTGAAGATTATTCTTAAGTCATAGGACACTAGAAGCTTCAATAATGGGTATTTTTCTATGAAAATAATCTCTTGAAGGCTCACACAAAAAATTTAGCCATCATCTGCTGCAGCAAAGTTTACTGATGGCTAACAGTGGGTCCACTTGGGGATGGCAACTCCTTGGAGGTGTCAAGAACCTCAAAGATTTATCTCTGGAATGTAGAAGTGTTCTTTGCATTTTGAAAACCTTTTCTTCTTTGATCATGCTACTTGAAAATATGATCATTATTTATTATAACCAGATGATTTCTCCCAAACATTCTACCTACACAGCTTACTTTCATAACATTTTTTCTTCATAAGGTGCACTTGGACTTGCAAACTTTTGACATCAACATTTTATTCTTTTGAAAACAGGAAAACTAATCTAAATCTACCCTTATAACTTCCATGAGTTCAGATTAAACAGTTGAACTCATAGGTTCTCTACCTAATATACTATATGTCGAGATTAAACTGTTTGACAGATCTGCATTCTTTATATTCTAAGACAGAAATTGAAAGCATAGCCAAACCAGGATTAAGCTGTCTGATTTGTTGTGATGACTATGACATCCAAAACAAACTACACATAGACCTTTATTTGCAGAAAGTAAAAAAAAACTTGGAAGGCTTAAGAACTGAAAACAATGAGAGTCCTTCCTTCTTTCTTTCATCTCTGATTTTGATCTCTCTGAGCTGTCTTCTTCTTCTTTTTCTGGTTCAATTTTTCAGCATGTTAGAACCAGTTCCTTTCCTTTTTTATTTGGCTCAGATTTTGGTCTGATTAGAGCCATTTATTTCTATCCTAATCTAATCTACTGATAAGCCAAGATTAAACAATTTGGTAAATATTCTTCACTAACCTATCTGCAGTAAATTGAACTCTATCTAGTCATGATTAGGCTATATAAATAGCAGTGCTCTTTCAAGTAGTGGAATTTAGGCTTGCACACTTTCAGATTTTTCATTTCCTTTTTTGGTATGGGGTTGTACCTTTCTTCTTTTATATCTGCCCTCTTTTCTCTTTTTCTAAGGTTTTTGTATTTTCTCTTTTTTCAAATTCAAAAGCAAAAAACAAAAAACTAACTAAATGCTCACAGGCTGAGCTTTATTGACATTTCTACCCACCCTAATCTAACTCTGAAATATTTACATGTTTAGCTGACAAATTCTCTTTTCCAATACATCCAGTCAATTAGATGATTCCATGATTGATCTTTGCTCATCTCCTTGAGCATGTTGGACAAACAAAAGGAACACTCCCATCTCACTTGTCTTTTAGCAGCAATGCTAAAAAAAATTCTTGCACTTGACAATAAACTACTCCTAACAACCTTTACTCCCTCTTCAAATGCCTTCAAGACATCAACATAGGGATCCTGAAATAATACTTGATTATGAGTATTTGAAAGATAGTTTTCAACCAGGATTACTTTTTTCTCCACTGTATCAAGATCAAGATTCTTTTGTGAAAAAAAATCTTCCTCATCTTCATTATTATCTGAGCTAGAGGACTCATCATACATTACATTGTTGTCCTCTTGCAGTCCTGGTATGTTCTGACTTAGTGGACTTAACTCTGTGAAGAGGTTACCATATTCTTGAGTAAGGGTCTCTTTGATTACCTCAACCCTTTCAGGAGAAGTTTCTTTATATTCATCATGCTCAAGAAATTCTTCATTGTTTTCCTCCTCAACATTTGAGCTGAAAGACTGTTGATTCCTAATCACATGGAAATTATTACTGATGAGTTGTAATGAAGCAGAGTAAAGATTCAGAGATTCTTCACCCTCTACTGCATTTTTAAAGCTTTCTTCACCAGTGTCATAAATAGCCTTCTTTGGATCATAACTTTCTCGGAGTTGGTGGAACTGATCTTCCTCCCACAAATCTACTAATGATGGCCCTGCAAGATCAACTTTTGTTTGGAGAACACCATCATTAGACAAATCAAAATTAGGAAAATAATTAATGTAAGTAATGTCACCAATCAAACATACTGGATTATCAACATCTCTTTCTTTATTCTGATATACAAGGGAACTTTCTAAATTTTTACAAAAAAGTTCATTAGGTGAACGGACAAGAGTGTTTATTTTGCAAAAAATTTCAAAGGCTGGTTGTATGTTTATAATTTGATCAATTTCTTCTTCTGTCAAAGGGGGAGATGCTTCTATGTTTCTTTGAGTAGAAGTACAACAGTTCTCTATCTATTGTGAAGACAAAATTTGAGGCTGGATGTCTTCTAGAGCCTCACTTAGAAGGGATGATGAATAATTATTTGTGCTTGAAGGGATATCTTGAGGAATTTCTTTTATTTCTTGATTGATTTCTTCCTCAACTGATTCATCTAGGTTCTTGTGATAGCTGTCTTGGGTATGAAATTCATGAATGACTGCTAAGAGATCCTCAGGATGCATATTAACCAAATCCTCATCAATATCTAATAGGTATTGTATGATGTTCTAAGCTTGATCACAAAAATTTGCAGTCCATGATAAAGATGAAGGGTTTTCTTTATATTTTTCATAAAATACTTAGTGCATGTCTTTTAAATAAAACAAGCTCTTGGGTTCTAACCATTCATACCAATCCCTTGCCTTTCCTTCTAATGTTGCCATGAACATTTTCATAAGACAGTCCTCATTCCATTCAACTTTTAACCTCCATACATATATATGAAACTTCATGAGATGTAACAAGGGGTCATCAAACTTTTCATCTTGAAAAATAGGTAAGTTTTTCATCCAATCTATTTGAGGAATTTTTTGTGGGAATCCAGGGATGCGATCCCTTTTCATTGAAGCATATCTCCTTTGTATCCTTGGATCCATGTTTGTAAAACAGAAAATAGGTCACTGTGTCTATTCAACTAGTTCAGAGTCTTCTACCAGTGGAGTCATTTGGTATTTTTATGGGTTGTGGAGTCACCTGGTGGATGATTTCAAATGTTTTAAGATGAGTTGTTGTACACCATCAACAATTGAATACCAATATAAGGAGGTTTTGGGTCTTCTAAGCTCTTAAGGATGTATAAGATGCAATTTACTTAGAATCCCCAGTGGAGTCGCCATTATGTTGGGGTCCTGTGACTTGGCAGATTGCAATACCAAATGACAAGGAAACATCAGAACCACTTTGGAATGCTAGGATCTAGCCCTCCTGGATTCAGAGAGGGATCTCTCTATATAAGTGTTTTCAAAAGATATTTCTTTATGCTTAGTTATGATATTCGGCTATTTATGAAGTACAAGGGGTTTGTTTTTTTTTGGTTGGGAATCATTAATTGAGAAGGTCATGTGAAGTGAAGGAAGGAAAAAGTAGAAGGATGTTTCAGCATGGGAAGATAGGTGAAGAAAAAGTGTCAATCCATTGGGCTATGGAGTCATAAAAGGGTTTTACTTGCACAACAACTATTCAAGGGTTTCCAAAGGGAAATTCATCTATATCAAAACATCTCTTTAAGTTGATTTTGTGGTATGGAACATTAAGAAGTGTGGTGAAAGGAGAAAACATATAAGAAAACAAAGGGAAACCTAAGATCAGGTAATGACTTTGAACCTATCCTACTTTCGGAATACTCTCAAGTGAAAACATTTAAGATAAACATAAAAAGTAACCTAAGATCAGGTAAGGGCTTTGAACCTATCCTACTTTCGGAATACTTTCAAGGGATCTTTTCAAAGTAGCTGTTGGAGGAAAAACTAGAGGACAGGGCTAACCATAGACTTCCCTAGTTCCTAACTCTACTTAGAAAACCTTTCAAGAACATTCAAGGACAGAATCTAAAGTTTTACTTAGCAAGACATGGGCTCGCCAATGTTCCTTGACTAGTTATACTCTATTGAAATCATTCCCAAAGCAACAATTAGAAGAAAACATAAAGATAAAGCTTATCAGTGAGAAATAGGGTACTTTAGAAGTAAATCCTAATCTATATTTGTTGTTCTTTATTAAAGAAAGTGGACAGTATGGAAACATAAGGAGAATAAAAAATACAGTAAGAAAAACATCACCAATAATATAGACCAGGATCTTGTGAATCTGCTTGTTTATTTGATGTCCAAGACCAATTATATAATTTGAGTCCAATGGCTTTCTACAGTCCAATAATTCTCTTCCCGGCCTACTATATTAAAACTACTTAGCAACTTTTACTCAATAATAGTTCAACAATTAATGATACTCCAACCCTTTACAATGAATCTTCAATGAGTACTTATAGGTGAATGAGGAGGAGAAGTGAAAGAAGTGGTCTTAATGATCATTTAAGATAGAATATATGTGCATTAGATGCTCCATTCTACTCAATGAATGTTATATTAACTTTTGAACCACTCTAGTTACTTTGTTTGACTTTGAGGCACATTTGGTAGGTTGGTAACAACTCCAAAGTGTGTGCTTTGGAGAAATCTTCTGACTGCAGTAACTCTAACTTGGCTTCTGGGATAAGTTAGGTGAAACATTTAGTTTTAAGGCCACCCATGCCTTTATAATAATTGCCCTGGAAGCTTTAAAGAGGTTATGTCATCAGGATGACTGTCAATTACTTTCTGAGGTGTCTTTGGAAAAATATCTCTGACTGTGCTTTTAATATGTATTCTTTTGAGGTAAATAGAATTGTAGGTGGCTTTTCTGGTCTTTGGAGGAATAAATTGCTTCAATGATCTGGCATTTTGAAGCGGCCTTTTGCTGATTTGTCTGTCTTTGATACTTTAAACATTGATTAGGCCTTTGATATAGCTTTAGGCCTTATTTAATCATCTTTATTCTTCAAACTGTGTCTTTAACCTTTAATCTTCGGATTAAGCCTTTTAATTTTTTGGCTTTATGCTTTCACCTTTAATATTTTATCTTCTGTCTTCACTGTTCTTTCTTCTGTTTTATTTTTCAGTGTATAGGTCTTTAGTGCTCTGGAGGGTTTGATTGAGTAACCAATGCCCATGACGCATCAATCAAGCTTGGATTTTAACCCCTTTTGTTCCCTTTCTGCAATTTCTGGCCATAGAGGATCGTCACCCTCGGCCATGTCCCTTTACTGGACTGTGGGATGACTTTAATATCTTCAACACCATTAAACCTGTGCAGAACAACAAAATTTTCATAAAAACCTACATTTACTTGGTTAAACTAATTCATGGAGGCTCAGGGTGGTGAAGGAGTTGTGCAGAGGAGGAGAAACGTGTGGAGGGAAGGTTTCATGGAGAAAATCCGAGGACTAGGTTTTCAAATGTGGGTTTGGTACAAAATGGGAGGAAAGTGGTTTTGGGAATACCACCAATGGTATTCACGCAAGGGATGGATGGTTTGTGGTTTTTCCCCGGGGGAACGCGATACCATACATCGATTTCCACGTGCCTCGTGCGAAACCACTTTTTTTGCATGAAAAAGAGGTGTTAAAATTCAGGAGAAAATTGCGCTTGAAATCGCATGTGATTCATTGGATCTGGGGGAGCCAGATCCACGGCTGAGGTTGAACGTGATCGGGAAGATACACGGTAGAGGGGGAAAGGAGGAGGACAGGTGGCAAGCAGAGAGTGGAGCACAATGGTGTGGGGAGGAAGGTGGGCCAGTAGGGATGACATCCACAATTTGTCGAGGAGTGCGAGTTTGTAAAATGATAGGGGAAGGGCGAGGGTCGTCCGATCAACACAATCGACGGTGTAGATCTGCCATCAGGAAAGCATAGCGCGGAGAAGTGAAAAATGAAGGAAGGGGGCTAGAGGAAAGGGGAAGGTGTGGTCCCGTAGAGAAGAAAGGGATCGGGGGTTAAGAGATAGGGGCAGAGGCTTAACGTCTAGTTATGAACATTGAGTCACATGGTGAAAGGGGCTGAGGACTTAAGCCCGTAGGGGATTAAGGCCTATAATGACAAACGGGCGGAAATACGCTTAAAAATTAGGTTTTTAGACCTTTTCAAGTATTCCGATAGATTAAAAAAGGGGTTTTAAACCATAATAAAGAGGTTTAATGGTTTAAGGAGGGTTTTTAGAGGGAAATGAGGGATAAAATGAGGATTCATGACCTTTTTTAAGGAGCGAATGAAAAAATGAGATGAAGGGGTGAACATGGAGAATGCTTATGAAGGGGAAATGATGAAGAATGATGGTGGGATAACAGGCTTTCAAAAAAAAATTCTTAGGACTAGCGAGGTTTCTTGGAATGCTATTTTGAATGAAAAAGCAGTGAATATTATTCTTAAGTCAGAGGACACCAAAGACTTCAAGAATGAGTAGTTTTCTATGAAAATAATCTCTTGAAGGCTCACAAAACAAATTTAGCCATCATATGTTGCAACAAATTTTACTGATGGCTAACACACAACATGAAAAGACAGAGGAAAAAACATTAACACATCGGAAATAACATCACCATTAACATAGCTCAAGAATCCTGTGAACGGTCTCTTATTGTTGATGCCCAGCTCAAACAGTTACAGTGCTCCAATACAATGATATTCTATATGCATAATCTAACAAGGTCCAACCCTTGATAATGAAAATTCTAGTAGTATTTAACTAACACTTGAGTCGGTTTCCCTAATCTACTCTGCAAAACTTCATTAATTACAAACAAACTGAAATTAGAAAAGTGTGGCCATGCAAAGCTTGAACAAAAATCTCTGACAACAACACCACCTCTGGAATTAATTTTCGGCAGCTCTTCATAGACCTAAAGACTTCGATGGCTCTTTGTAAGATCAAAGAGTAGGTTTGAAGGTGGCATGTAATGATCCCGAAGAGGCAAAGAATGATGGCTCTCACATCTGGCCTTGCTTTTCAAAAGATAGACATTGTGTAATTAAGTCCGGTGCAGGGCTAGATACTTTCATTGATGGGTGATTGTGCTGATGTGTTTTGAATGAATGCCCTTTTACGCGATTCAATCTCCTTTTCTTGCTTTCCTTGTCGGGGTTGATTTCCACCATAATTCCTTTATGTCGTGTTTAGCCTATTTATTTACAAAATGGCGTAAAACTCAGATACCCGGATTTGAAAACATTTAGATTTTAATTCTGACTTTATCGCATCCATGGAAATAGCACATATCACACATTTTAGAGTTTCTGATATATGGAATGGAATCGGCGATGCGATGTGAAGTATGGAGGTGACATGGCAAGAGGATGATGATGTGGAGTAATGGAATGGGAATGATAGCGAAGGAATGGCTTATTAGCGGTGAGCGGAGTCTTATGGTGGTGCCAAAGCATATCGCAAAATTGCAATTGGAATAGGATATGCTTCGGGAATATGATTTAAACCTTAAATTTTCGAAGTGTGATGGAGCGAAAAGTTATAATATACACAATGTGATATCGCACATCAGCAATTGCAAAAGATAAAAGATTGGCGGAGATGGAAAATTTATTTTCGGCGAAATGCGATGAGTGCAAGGTTAAGATCCGTGTGATACGATATTGCACATCGGTGATTACAAACTTTAACCTTTTGAAGAAAATGGAATACGTTATAATTTCCAATTTGCAAGGTGGTATTTTTTGCGAAGTGCGATGGATGGTGGGGCCAACTGCATCGCAAATCGTAATCGGGACTTAAAATTTAAGTGGAAAAATGTGCGAAGTTTGATCTGTAGGCACTTAAGCATCGGGGAGTGTGAAATGGCGGAAGGTAAGGAATAAGGTGGAACCAAGGTTTGCATGTAGTTTCGATAATGTGGTAAGGTATGACGGGTCCCACTTCATCACATCGGCGGAAAAACAATATTTGGCATAAGTCTTAAGAGGTAAGGTTTAAAAATTTATGGGCTGCGAAGTGCAGGCAAGAGGTAAGGTTGATGTTGTATAACACGATTGCTAGTGGGTGGGCAGAGCTATGAAAATAGAATTTTGTACTTTCAATATAAGTGGGTTTTATAAAGTAATAAGTCCAAAAATGTCTTGGGGCTTAAATGGGATTCAAAGCATTAGAGTTCAGAGTTTGGGAAAATGAAAGGTAAGAAGAAGGTGGATGGAATGAATGAGGGCAACAACACTTTCCTCTTTCAACTGAACTAAAGGCAGATAGATTCATCTGATGCTCTTGACAGTCAGGATCTCCCTTTCTTTATTTTAAAATAAATGATAGCCATAGAATACTATTTTTAGTATGAAAAATATAAGCAATAATGAGTCACCTGGTGATACTGTGAAATACAAGAGTCTAACACAATCACACCACAAATTTCTCCACATTTCTCTCACAAATAACACCTTTAATAATTACAAATAAATTATTATTACACCAACTAATTAAAAACCATACTCACTATTTTATATGATTTTTTACTTAATTACTTAAAAATTGAAAAATATAAACATATATTAAATCTTTATTTACTAAAACAATACTTTCTCTTGGTACATCAGTTTTTTATCAAAATTGAGACACTACATAATTATCATTTTATTCATAATCTTGCCTTTATATATAGTTGTAAATTTAACAAAGACAATTCGTCTTGAAAAGACAATCACTTATAATTCACTTTCCAAACAGGGAAATCATTTCATTTATGGTTCCGACTTAAAATTTATCATTTTAAAATTTAATTAAAATTAAACTTGGCAGGGTGGAAGAGTGTACGGACATCGATAAATAAAGAAATTGAGTGAAAAAATACTGAGTTGGCGCCAAAGAGGCACATTGGATGGACAGTTTCGCAGGAAATTGTGAACTCTCATAGGAGATGAATCGAATGTGATTCGCCAACGAATCCATTAAAATTTGCATGCCAACCCAAAAATCGATGTGAGAGATGCATACAAAATATATAAACACTCGACGGAGTCCAAAAAAAAATAACATTGCGACTTTACTTTGTTCCATATTTTCGCCCTCTTTCAAACATGTCACTTTCTATATGGTTTCCCACATAAACACACGATCCACACACCACCCATCGATCCGAGAGTTAAAAAATACTCTAATACCACTCTGTAACACCCTCTTCTATATGGTTTCCCACATAAACACACGATCCACACACCACCCATCGATCCGAGAGTTAAACAATACTCTAATACCACTCTGTAACACCCTCTTCCCATATCTACCCAAGTAACCAACCAACGGAGGTAAAAATGTGACAAGAGGCTACTAATATGAGATTCAACCTCCTAGATGACCTTAAGGAAGTGGAATCGACAGAAACATGACAAACACACCTTACACAACACTAACAACACCTCCAAGAGTTAAACCACCCTCCCAAACCCTTGAAACTTGAAGGGGGGCTGAATTTTGACCCTCTTGAGCCTTATCCATGGGAATATAAGAGCAAGGGAGTGACTATAGATCCTTAGCCATGGGCTTTCCTTGGCAAGGTAGCGGTTAGGGCCCCAAACAGTCAATTATGTGCCTGCAACTTTGGGATTTGTGCCACTTTTAGCCACTGATCCCAAGTCACTCCCAGAGCTTACTGTAACTTTAGGAGAGGATAAATAACATTAGAAAAAATACATGGAATCAATCACATCATGAGTAACTCTTCCGAACCCACCCAGCCATGACAAGCATTTCTTCAAGCATGTCACAAACTAAGAATAATTTATCCCTTACATCGTTAGCTACAATACAATCTATTTGACCATAAATACATTGTGCATTCATTTACAGGAAAACAATAGATAGAGCCATACAACATCACTGATAAAATACAAGCTTATAAATAGAATAATAGCAACATAAATACCATGGATATAACATCTATGAAATCCAAATAATAACTAGTACATTTTCATACCAAATACCAATGGAATTAGCTTCTCATTAATGAGTGTAAAAACCAATCGGAGATGGGACTTCCACGTTCCACTCAACTATAGATTGGCTGAGCCAAATCTCACTTCAGCCAATCACCCCTGTGCCATACTCCAAGCATGAATGTGGGACTTTATCAAACACATCAATCAACACCAAACAAGGGCTTGAGAGACCAAACCATCTCAACCCCAAAACCAGTGATTCCACCTCACAGTCGAACGCCTGCACTAACCATCATGGATTGGTCTCCACCCAAGCTACTCCAGGGCTCTAGAGTGTTTGTTCCAACCAAGGCTCCAGGACTAGTAACTCAACCCCATCTATTCCCGGCCTTGAGAACATTTGTACAACCAAGGCTACAGGACTAATAACTCAACCCACCTAGGGCTCCAAAGTGTTTGTCCAATCAAGGCTCCAAGACTAGTAACTCAATCTAACAACTTTCCATCAGGCTCCATGGCATTTGTCCAACCAAGGCTCCAAGAACTAATAAATCAACCAAACAACTAAAGGAATCATGAGAACCAACCAGAAAACAACCAATGGAAATGAACCGACAACACCATGGCTATCCAAGAATTGGCAAGGCTAGACAAATACACATGCATACACCATGCATGCCAAAACTAGTGAGGAAAATATCCATGCAACTTGGTACTTGCACTGAAAAACCTGCTGTAGATGTTGATCCCGATGTCCTCTTTCACTTTCTTGTTCTTCCTTTGCCTTCTTGCTCCAAATCACCAAGAATACACACTCTCCAAGAGTGCTCCAGGAAAACTCCAAGTATCCAAGAGTATGAGAGAGATGGAGAATAATGGGAGCTCCACCATAGAACTGAAAAAATCTTACAAAATTATCCTCAGAAGCCTTTTTATTAATGAGGCCTATGTTTTCTTCATTTTCCATTATTTTCCTTCATTTTCCTCCTCACATGCAGCCTGTGACCTTTCCCCTTCATTTTCTTCTAATTTCCATTATTTTCATAAGTAAAATGCCAATTAGTGCCTCATGCCTTTCCTAAGCCTTTGCTTTTTCCTTTTCCTTTGCCAATTTCCTTTACCCATAATAACCGAAATGAACACCTGCTAGGATGTTTTTCCGAGCATTCAACTTGGAATACGTGTCCCATCAACAGTGGTCTCATATATATTTTACATGTATTTTTACCATGGTTGTTACACATATCCTTCTCATACAGGGTTGTAGTTTGATGATCCAGGTGGATATTGGTGGTCACCCGCCTATTCCACTTGGGGCTCCACCATTGTCTATTTCAGTTTTTCAGTTTCGGCACAGTTTACTATTTTTAGCCGTTTTGTAGTCCTCGGATAGATCTTTCTAACGAGGTATGGTATGCGTCAAATGGAGATCGTATGCCAAAGTTACGCCCCTGGGAAGTTGAAACACCAATTTACCCAAACGGGGCCCATAGTTTTGGCGCTTCATCTCCTAGGGTTAGGGTTTTGGCTGTTTAGGATTTCCCATTGTTTCTAAATAATAAATAGGCCCTCGAGCCTCATTGTAACTCAGTTCAGAGGCCTCTAGCCGCCACATCTCTTCTCAGAGATAGCTACCAGCGCCCTAGCTAGTTTTATTTCCATTCTGTCTGTAAGCAAATTTCAGTTCTTTGATATTAATGAAATGAAGTGTTATTTCCGCCGCATCTCTGTATTTATGTTTATATGTTTATTCTGTTGCGTCTCGCATCCCAATATGGTAAATGGCATTTCACAATGAGACATTGTCTGACACAGTTCGCAAGTATCCCACTTATGACAAAGAAATGTATTCCATTATGCAAGCTTGTCGACAATGGAAGCATTACATTTTGGGGAAGGAAACAATCATCCACACAGACCACCGGCCCCTGCAGTTCATACAGACACAAGGGAAGTTGCAGAATGATCGCCATCAGAAGTGGTCCACATATCTGCAACAGTTTTATTTGAACATCAAGTACAAGAAGGGTAGCACCAATAATGTTGCAGACTGCCTCAGCCGACCACCGATCGTGGCGCTCACCACCGTGCTCAACTCTTGTGGGCACGAGACTTCTGATTGGCCGTTTCTCTATGAGAGTGACCTAGAATTCGGCCACACTTACAAGGCACTCTTGGGGGGCACGCAAGTTCCAAATTTTCACCTCCAAGATGCACTTTTATGTCACCTGGGACACCTTTGTGTTCCTTCAAGCGAGCGTGCCAAGATGATATGGGAAGCACACTGCAGTCGAGTCGCTGGGCATTTCGGGGTCGAGAAAACAGTAGCAATACTACAGAAGTATTTCTATTGGCCGAACCTTCGAAAGGATGTCGAGAAGCACATCAGATCCTGCACTGCTTGTGCCATTGCCAAACCGACCATCAAGAAGCAAGACCTATATACTCCTCTACCTACCCCTAGTCGACCTTGGGAATCCATCTCCATGGATTACATGTCGGGCCTGCCTTCTACTAAGCAGGGAAATGACTGTGTTTTTGTGGTCGTCGACACATTCTCGAAGATGGCCATTATGGCGGCCTGCAAGAAGAATATCACAGCAGAAGCCACTGCTAAACTCTTCTTTGAACGAGTGTGGGTGCACTTTGGGATCCCACATTCTATCATATCAGATCGGGATAGCAGGTTCCTCAGCACATTTTGGTCCAGCCTCTGGTCGATGTTGGATACCAAGCTAACCAAGTCCACAGCTTTCCATCCCCAAACAGATGGCCAGACAGAGGTCGTCAACAGAATGATTGTACACATTCTGCGCATGTACAATTCAAAGCATCCACGCACATGGGACGAGAGCCTCCCTTATGTACAACATAGTTATAATCGGACTCTCCACAGCTCAATCGGCCATAGCCCCTTTCAGGTGGGCTTGGGATTCCAGCCACTATGTCCCATTGACGTAGCCATGCCATTTGCAGCTGCTCAGGCCAATTCAGCTCATGTCCAGTCTGAAGTTGACAAAGCCAGTAGCTTCATCGAGCGCATTCAACACATCCGCCAACAGGTTCATGATATATTGGACAGAGCCAATGCCAAGTACAAACAACGCCATGATCAACACCGGGTGCCACACAACTTCCAGGTGGGTGACAAAGTATGGCTACATTTGCAGAAGGAGCGCCTCACTGGACCCCATCGCAAGCTTCGCCCGCTCCGATACGGGCCGTACACCATCACCAAGGCTGTAGGGAACAATGCATTCGAGCTCAGTATTCCACCATTCCTTGGTCTGCACCCAGCCTTCAATGTGGATCGCCTTCGTCCTTACTTCCCACCTCTACTGGACACCTCAGACATTGCAGAACAACTCACACCAACTGAGTTAAATCCAGACTGCATGGAACAGGCCACCACAGATTGCATCATGGACATGCAAATCAAGAACACTCGCCAGCAGAAGATCCAACTATATCGGGTTGTCAAAGCTGGCCAACTCCTGCAACAAGGAAAGTGGTTCACCAGGGACCAAGTTCAGCAGAAATTTCCTCATCTCATGGAGGAACTTAACGCAATGGGGACCATTGCTTCCTAAGGGGGGAGGAATGATCCAGGTGGATATTGGTGGTCACCCGCCTATTCCACTTGGGGCTCCACCATTGTCTATTTCATTTTTTCAGTTTTGGCACAGTTTACTATTTTTAGCAGTTTTTCGGGTCCTAAACTTCCGGAGCCGTTTTGAGGCCCTAAACGACGTTTTTTGGGAAAACGGAGAGCAACATGGGTCCATGGACCGATGTTGCTCGTTCCAAATTTGTATTCCTTGGATAGATCTTTCTAACGAGGTATGGTACGCGTCAAACGGAGATCGTATGCCAAAGTTACGCCCCTGGGAAGTTGAAACACCAATTTACCCAAACTGGGCCCATAGTTTTGGCGCTTCATCTCCTAGGGTTAGGGTTTTGGCTGTTTAGGATTTCCCATTGTTTCTAAATGATAAATAGGCCCTCGAGCCTCATTGTAACTCAGTTCAGAGGCCCGTAGCCGCCACATCTCTTCTCAGAGATAGCTACCAGCGCCCTAGCTAGTTTTATTTCCATTCTGTCTGTAAGCAAATTTCAGTTCTTTGATATTAATGAAATGAAGTGTTATTTCCGCTGCATCTCTGTATTTATGGTTATATGTTTATTCTGTTGCGTTCCTGCATAAATCCAGATCATTTGAGCCTCTTGGCTCAATCATATCCCTCTCATACTGGGTTGTAGATTGAGCCTCTCGGCTCAATCAAGGGGGCTAATTCCTGTCGAATTCCCTCATCAAAGAGGAAATATTGCTACATACATGCTTAAACTTACAAAAAGGCACTCCTCCTTGATGTGAATTGACCAGTTCAATGGAAGTGATATATTGGACATGATGAAAATGTATTTCTACCAAGCTTACAAAAAGAAAAACCAATATTTAAATTTTCATAGTTATTCTAAAAGTTCATTTTTTTAATTAAAATATTTTTTAGGATAAAATTCCTAATAATTTATCATGAATATTTATTGAAATAAATTTTTTATCTTTGTATTTAATAGATAATAGTTATTATCTTTATTTTATTAATACAAATAATAATGTGATATCTCTACTCTTTTTAAGGGGAAGTTACTTAAGAACCTTTTATCTTTTCTCATCTATTCATATCATATGGAGAAAGACCATGTATCTGCTAAGCTATATCATCTTTGCATCAACAACAATATATGTATCAACAAACCTCCCATCTTGGATTTCTTCAGCTATAGATTTGACCCAAACTCAATGCAAATCTTGAAATTTCTAGATATGATATCCCAACACCCATGCAAATACAGACAATCCCAAGTGCATTGAAACTTTGTGAGTGCTGGTGGTCGCAATAAATCTCTGTAAAAATCAAGGATTTTTTGTTTTGTGACCCATGTGCATGCACTAGCTGGACGAGAAATTCATATTTATTCACTCATATTTTGGAGGTGAAGAAATTCAGATTTCTTCACTCAGATTGGAGAGTTTGATGAAATTTAATTTGAAATGACTACTATAGGTGTGTTAATGGCATATGAAGGTTTACTTGAAGAAAAAAGGTCAAAATTTGATTGGAAAAAGAGCTAAACACTGCGCTACGAAACTGAGTTTCTTTCATAGCGTAGGTTTATCCTTAGTCTTTTTGCACCATTCGAAGTCTAGTTTCTGCACAGTTGGAGGTTTGAAGATATATGGTGAATTTTTGACAACATGACACATGTATACAGGATTCATTAATGGTTAAAATGCTCAAAACAGATAAGGGAATCACAGGGCTGAAAAACAGGAAAACATGTTTCCTAGTTTTTAGGAGAACATGATCATCAACAGCATGGTCACATCAAGTTAAAGGGTCAGCATCCAAATTCGACTTCATGGGATTGCAGATGGAAAAATATCTAATAATTATTAGATAAGGTTGTTAGGATGATATTTAAAGATTTTTAGTCCTATTATAATTAGGACTTTTCATAAGCATTATAGTTGTCAATTTGTAATTAATAACATGTCTATGATTAGAAAAGGTGTCAAAGCATGGGAATTCGAGGTGTCTAGTGGAGGATAAGCTTATCCTATATGGTAAATGTTCTATATAGAGCATGAGGTTGAATTCTATGAGGGTTGGACATTTCATTAGCAAAATATTGTGTTTTGTGTGTCACTGTTTTACAGCTTAATACAGTGTTTCTTCTTAGACAACTCGAGATTCAAGAGGAGTTCTTGTGTGTTATTGTTTTGATGGAATCCTTTCAATTCTTCTATTGCAGTGGTGTTTTATTATGATACTCAGAATTCATCAATGATGCTCTGAATTCCTTCATAATTGAGCTGACTATATGTTTCATTGTTTTACATGTTTTATTCCATTAACTTGAACTCTAAATGCCTTGACTTCCATGCTAGGTAGTCTGTGTTGATTTTGCTGAAGATTACCATGACTCTATAATTTCCAATGTATACATGCTAATGTTAGGTTCAACCTACAGGTTGGAAAATGTTTTATGAACAGGTTGGGAAATGCTTTGGATGGACTGATATATACAGAAGCAAATTAACTTTTCTGGACTTGAGATTCTTACTATATTTCAATGAGTTTATATCCTATCTTTGAAATGTTTCCCTTACATAGTTGCAATGCTTATTACTCAAAATTCATGGTTAGTCATGCTCTGACTTACTTTAAGTATTGAAATATAGTCTTATGAGTTTTTTGGGTCCTATCTGTGGATGGTTTTCTTCAATGTTTTAATACTTATTAGTCAGAATTCATGGTTATTCATGCTCTGAATTCCTTTAAGTGTTAAGCTTTGATGAATATCTTTTAATACTTTCCTTTTCAATACCTTGATGTATCATTACTCAGAATTCATGTATCACATGCTCTAACATCCTTTGAACCTTAAGTTATTGATATTTTCCCGAATGTGTCACTCTTTCATTGAAGTATATACAAACCTCAGTTTCTACATGAAGAGTTATTGTTATCTTTATCCCTGTCACTGACTCCATAGCCCAATGGTAGCAAGTTTTCATCTTTCAACCTGTAAACATACAAAATCACAAACCATATAGTTTTCCATCTATCTATATCATTATTCTATATCATTGACCCTTGAGAGAGCCCTCTCAAGCTGAGGAGGCTAAGCCTCAGCCAAAATATTGGCTTAAAATAGTTACACAAGGTTTACCTGATGAGCAACCTATCAGGTCAGATTTTGTGATAACAAATAAAATGCAAATTAGTGACTCATGCCTTTCCAAAGCCTTTTATTTTCCCTTTTACTTTTCAAATTTCCTTTGGCCATAATAACTGAAATGAACACCTACTAAGAATTTTTTCCCACCATTCAGTTTGGAATATGTGTCCCATTGTAATATCCCAAAATGGGACTGCTCAATGCATGCATAAAAAATGCATTTTTAGAAATATATGGTATAAATAAAAAAATAAACTCTTAGATCCCTTATATTTGACAATATATAACCTAAATCCAAGAATAGATCAGAAACAAATCAAACTAGGTGAGGTAAACAGACCTCCCACACCTAGGATAACTAGAAAAGGTTGAAACCCCAAAACTACTGCAACATGAAATTACTGCATAAAGAGATATCGCAGTCTAATGAAGGTTTATATACAGAAATAACAGAGACAATTATATATGATATTTTATTAAAAAATATTTCCCATGAACTGAGATCTAGTCTCCTTTATACAAAATCTAGAGAACCCGGGAAGGGTTTCTAGGAATACACCCAAATAAAAATGGTGATCGTCAACAATAAGACTGAATAATCACTGCAAACTACAACACATGAGTATAGAAGGCTGAAATAATGTAGATCTGATCCATATCTGATCAAAGTTCTTCCCCCATGAAAGGATGAACCTCTCAATCATAGGAAAATTCCCAAAAAGAACCACCAGATGCACTGTTGAAACTGCCCTTCAAAAATAACGCAATTCCAGAATGGAATAACATTGTAGGTGATGGAAATATATTGGCCTGCTACCAAATATCTGAAATCAGCCCAAGATTCCTCCAAAATAATCTCTCAAGAGGAAGAATCCTTCCTCCTATGCAAAACCAACTCAGAAAGTGGGTTTCTCAACCCTCCACTGCAACACCCTGCAACTCAACACAACCTCTTGCAGAAAATACGTTGAAACTGAAGACTAAAACTTGGCACCAATGTCAGATGTGTGGAATGATAGATCAGGTCTCTCCCAAGAGCTACTCAAAGGGAAGAGATGGAATTCCTAAACAGGAATACCTTAGTGCTAAACAACACTGGCAATATTAGCTAAACAACTGAAGAGAGAAAAAGTCTAAGTAGACATATCCAAAATATAATTCATAGGCTAACCTCAAATGGCTGCCATCCTCTTCCTTATAAACTACGTGAGCCTTCTCACTTGGGTTTCACTCATTAGGGTTTCCACCATCACATAATCAATCTCCCTCCAAAACTGCGTTGTACCTTCATCAAGGCCACTCCTCCATGACAACGCTATTTGATTTGGTCAAGGTTGACCTCTTCAACCTACTGAAGCCCTTTTCACACCTAAGGGTCTTCAATCCAGCTCACATATAGTTGTCTAGACTGATCCTCATTCATATTGAACTATTTTTATTTATGATCCACTCCTCCTACATCTATGTTGTTGACTTGGTCAAACTTCACTTTGTCCACAAGAAAATGTCCCTTTTCACACATGAGGGTGTGAAATCCATCCATGATAATGACCCCTTTTCACATTGTATGGGATTTTATTCCTATTTATGAAATGTATGGGCCTCCTTACCCATTTATTCATCTCCTAAGTGAAATCAGCAAAAATCAATATTCCAATTAGCTACATGGTAATTTTGGAATATTACACCCATCAAATGTGGTCTTATATATATTTTACATGTATTTTTACCAGGGTTGTTACACACATCCCTCTCATCTTGGGTTGTAGAATGAGCCTCTCGACTCAATCAAGGGGGCCAAACCCTCTTGAATTCCCTCAGAAAAGAGGAAATATTGCTACATACATGCTTAAAATTTGGTATAATCATTGCTACCCTATCCCTGGGAGAGGTACACTAGTGAAGAATTTTTTTGGAGGATGCACTCTCATGTTGTCTGCAAGTGAAGGAGTGTTGAAAAATTCCTTGGAATATTTTATTTCTAGGTCCGTTGTGAGCCATATCTTCTAGATAAAATGGCTTCCTTGGAGAAAGAACTACTTCAAAATCCACTATCCAACTAGGCACTCATAGAAGAAACCTGTAATTGAAGAGAGAGTAATTCATCTCTTCCTTAGAAAAGATGAAGCCAACACCCAGTTGAAGCTAGTTGAGATAAGGATGAAAATCAAGAAGACTCTAGGCATGTGGCCTGTCAAGATACCATGCTTTCATTATGATTCAAGGTTGTAAAACTCTTCGAAGACTTGCTAGTACAAGGGAATTTTTCATTACTCATGAAGCTATAATGAGATGGCTTTCCAAATCAAGTGTTATCATTTTCATGATTGCTACATGTTGTAAATGAGTTTGTTGCTAACCAAGTTTTCCTTCGAGTTACAAGAGGGATGAAGGTGGTGGATTGTCACATCCATAAGGGATTACATCCTAGTCACTCATTAGGAGAAAATATTTCTCAAAACATTAAAATTATAATATTCACCCTTTTTCAAAGAACCAATATTTAGTCCACGGGTCTTGGATATATGGTGATGTGGTGCTCTGTTAAGGCACTCCTCCTTGATGTGAATTGACTAGTTTAATCGAGGTGATATATTGGACATGATGAATATGTAGTTCTGCCAAGCTTGCAAAAAGAAAAACCAATATTTATTTTTTCATAGTTATTTAAAAAATTCATTTTTTTTAATTACATTATTTTTTTGGATAACATTCCTAATAATTTATCATGAATATTTATTGAAATAAATTTATTATCTTTGTATTTAATATATAATAGTTATTATCTTTAATTTATTAATACAAATAAGAATGTGATATCTCTATATATATATGCCGAAGGCATTCTTTAAGAGGAAGTTACTTAAGAACCCTTCCTCATCTATTCATATCATATCGAGAAAGACCATGTGTCCGCTAAGCTATATCATCTTTGCATCAACAAATATCTATGTGTCAGCAAACCTCCCATCCTGGATTTCTTTGGTTATAGATTTGACCCAAAACTCAAATTTGCAAATCTTGAAATTTTTAGATATGATATCCCAACACCCATGCAAATGCATACAATCCCAAGTGCATTGAAACTAAGATATATTTTGGTCTGATGAGACCAAGATATCAAAACTTTGAATCTTATATGGAAATATATCAAAACTTCCAATGTTGGTTTATGTAGGTTTTGCACAGAGGCACTAAACACAGATTATGTTCTTCATCCACAACAATTCAAACCAACATAAATTCCAACACTTGGACACCACCTTTTCTCCAATGCAAGTTTGCATATGAAAGCAAAAAAACATACACACCTGAACAACTTAATCACTCACTATAAACAGCGAACTCAGCCAGGAATAATTTGGCTCTCGAATATATAAACACCCAACGGCGTTACTTCGTTCCATATTTTCACCCTCTTTCAAATATGTCACCTTCTGTATGGTTTCCAGCATAGAAAGGAATGAGTATTATTTTCGAGTGTTGGCTATCACAAAAAATCTCTGTAAACATTGAAGATTTCAAATTCCATTGGTGTTTTGTGACCCATGAGCACACACTCGCTAAACGAGAATTTCAAATTTTTTCACTCATATTTTGGAGGTGAAGACATTCAGATTTACCATGGCATATACCTACCTCAAAACCATCATACCAGTCATAGCATCCTCATGGAAATCAATGGACACTATTGGGTACCAGTGTCCCATAAAGCCTTGCTCTTAAAATCGTTTACCTTCATACTGTTGCATGTTCCAATTCCTTCTTTTGTTACTGCTAATTCTTCCAGTCAGTTTCAAAACCATCCCAAACTGGGCATTACATGCTTTCCTATACCAAGCACATAATTTACATTAGAATAAAAAAATTGAAATAAACTAAAATCATACCTCATTGGTAGCTTGTCAACAAGTTACACTTGCAATTATGCTCACTACCTGTCACAACAAGTCAAATCAATTGTTTGATCAAATCATCATGTATAAACATCTCACATTCAATGAGCTCAAAACACAACCATCATAAATTAAGATATTGAATCACATGAAATCCTCATAAACCATAGTCATAAATCACATTTGATAATCACAAGTTAGAATGACAAATCACGAGAATAACAAGACTGAAATAAAATATCAATAATTATCCTTCATCGATCCATAATTCTTCCTTTTCTCTTTCTGTACACACATCGAATCAGTTGCCACACCCGAAAAGCACCTAGTGCCCTTGCTTCTCTTTACTCACGTACACATACTGATAGTGTACGATACAACACAATACATACACCTACACCCAGTCTACAATACAACTCAACACATATACATATATCAAGTACAACACAACGAATACATATGTCACGATACTACAACTACACCATGCACATACATGGTACCGCATGCTCGCAACACAACATGTATGACATGCACACAATACCACATGTATACTAGTACCATATGCACAACATGTACACAGTAATAGTTGTGCACGACACCATCTACACAATGTGTACACAATGCCAAATGTAGACCACACCACCTGTATAATGTGTACACAATACCACATATGCACAACACCACATGCATGACATGTACACAAAACCACATGTACACAACGCCACATGCACGACATGTACACAACACCACCTACATACATCACCATATGTACTACATGTACATAATACCACATGAATACAACACCATACGTACAAAGCCCCATATGTACAACACACACACAACACCATATGTACATAGCACCATGTGTACAACACACACACAACACCATATGTACATAGCACCTCATTTACAACATGTACATAGCACCATACATACACAACACTGCATATCCAACATGCATACAACAAACATACAACATCAAATGTACACAATACTACATAGGTTACATGCACACACCACCATATACCCTATCAATCAATGACATAATCATGATCGCAAAACAATCGCTTGATATCATAAGGTCTAGGTTAAGAGAACTTCCTTTATTCGTGCACAACATGCACAACGTTGAGAACAATAATTCCCAACATAGCCAAGGCATCTATTACCTTAAGCTGATTTACTTTACCTTTCCTGCCACCTTTCTCATGTATGTATTCCTACCATCCATTTACCCCAATGGACCCAACCAGTCCAACCGACTGTCACATTCTTACCTTCCACTATGCTTACTCATGCACTAAGCTCCATTTTGGTCTTACATTACCTATTGGATTTCATTCAGCTCTTTCCGAGCTCCATTAAATTCCTCTTTCCCCAACCAATTCCTGAGACTCTCAAAACATAAAATACAACCATAAGAAACAAAATAAGAAGACCATTAAAAACCAAAAGAAATATGACACCACAAAAAAGTGGCATAACTATGCACCAGACATACACAAGACCAAAAATCAAGTTCACAAATCACAAAATATAAAAAGCAAAAGACTAGAAAAAAACACCATGGTTCAATCCCCCATGGTTTTGAATACTTCCAAAGGAAAGCTCAGCTGGATCCTTCTTCAAGATTTCATCGCAATCTCTTTTCCATGCAATCCCCTGCCACTCATATTGTCTTAAACACATAACTATCAATGTATAATATGAACTTAAAATATACCAGTTATCTTACCTTTTTGTGCGAATAACGCTGACTTGTAACTAAACACACATGTCATCCCTATGTATCAACATCAAGACAACATATCTATAAATTCAAAATCAAATTTTACCAAGAGCAACAACCATGTCATAATCAACAATCAACTCACATTCTTTGGTCATAATACATAATGCTACAACCATCACCTACTTGCACTCAAGTATATACCAATTGTCTTAACACATACGTGTTATTACAACCGTCTTAAAGAAAAATCATTAATTCATGCAATGTTACAGACACATATACTCATATCATGCGATTATTCAAACACTCAAACAAAATATAAATGTACCATGTTAGATAAATCAACTAGATGACATAATGGACTCTAAACACTCAACACCAGATAGATGACATAATCAAAAAATCAAACATCAAGTACAAAGTAGATGACATAATCAAGTTCATGCCTTAATGTATCTTAGGGTAGGCTACCTTATCTGCATAATCAATATAGATTAGAAAAATATAACTTCACAACACCTCAACTCAACACAAATAATATCAGGATATCCATAAAAGTAACTAACTAAGATGTTCGCATCATAAAATCATAAACAATTGTCATTCATGCATACAATCACATATGCATAGTTAGTCTAGACATTATACACCACGTTATCATAATTAGGTAGACTCATGCCTAAATTTCATAACCCTAACCATCTGCATGGCCAATCCAAATTAGCATAGTACATATAATATCAAGATGTTAATGAAATAATCATAATCATCAAGTCACTAGCATGTACAACAACAAGTTATATACCATCCTCATCAACAACATGTAACCTAATCATCAAGCTAACTATCATACAACAACAACAATTTAACCCATAACATTCTGATCAACAACATATAAGTTATCTAACATAAAATAACAATAGCCATGCATACCACCATAGGTTGCTACCTTTCAAGAGTATCTGACACATGTACATATAACCACACTAATCAAGTAGCATCTATAACATATGTAACAATAACATGAATATAATGAAAGGGATACTCATAACCATAATGCATATAAATACACTGATCAATTAGTATTTATCACATATGTGAGCATAATAATAGAATGAAAAACATATAAGTAACCCTAATGCTTACAACAACCATGAATCACATACCTGCATGCCAAACATGCACACTTGTATGCCGATCTACTCTTGCCTCGAGGTCCAATGCCACAACTTCACTTTGATGGTCTGTATCTCTTGCTCTATCTTAGCCAACACATTAGCATGATAACATACCAATATCATCATAATGACCTAATTGTAGACAATGACCTTATGCACATCAAACTTCACCAAACCAATGCAAACTTGACCATATGCACCCATTTGAAATGTATAAGAAATCATGAACGACCAATGCATGTTCAACATATGACATCACACAAGCAAGCATACACAGATAACACCGAATCATCACCAATATATAACACTATCATAAGTAAGAATGCATGTACAATATAAAGTATCATGTAAGCAAGCATACACGGTCAATACATAAACATGAAAAACACATAACTAATCATACACACATGATGACACATGTCCCAATGACACCAACAAATTTCCCATGGAAACATCACTGTAACTATGACCAACACCATGCAAATGTAACAATCACATATAGAACAAAAGCATATTACACACATGCCACCAACATAAACACATGATCCACACACCACCCATCAGTCCAAGATTTGAGCAATGCTCTGATACCACTTTGCAACACCCTCTTCTAATATCTACTTAAGTAATCGACCAACCAGGGTAAAAATGTGATGAGAGGCTACTAATATGATATTAAACCTCCTAGATGACCTTAAGGAAGTGGAACCGACGGAAACATGACAACGCACCTTACACAACACCAACAACACCTCCAAGAGGTAAACCACCCTCCCAAACCCCTAAAACTTGAAGGGGGAATGAATTTTAACCCTCTTGAGCCTTATCTGCAGGAACATAAGGGCAAGGGAGAAACTATAGACCCTTATCCAATGGATTTCATTGGAAAGGTAGCGGTCAGGGCCCCAAACATTCAATTTTGTGCCTGCAACTCTAGGATCTGTGCCAAATTTTTTTCCCTTGTTCCCAGGTCATTTCCCAGAGATTCCTCTAACTTTAGGAGAGGATATGTAACATTAAAACATATACATGGAATCAATCACATCATTAGGAACTCATCCGATCCCACCCAACCATGACAGGGATTTCTTCAAACATGTCATAAACATTGCATTTACAGGTGTAAATAGAAAAATTAAATATGGGGCTCTAATACTTATCTAATAACTGCTAAGAATAATTTATCCCTTACGTAATTAGCTATAATACAATCTATTTAACCATAGATACATTGTGCATTCATTTACAGGAAAAAAACATAGATAGAGCCATACAACATCACTGATAAAATACAAGCTTATAACTAGCATAATAGCAACAAAAATACCATGGATATACCATCAATGAAATCCAAATAATAACCAATAAATTTACATACCAAATAACAAAGGAATTAGCTTCTCGTTAATGAGTGTAAAAACCAACCGAAGATGGGACTTCCATGTTCCACCCGACCATAGATTGGCTGAGCCAAATCTCACTTCAGCTAATCACCCCCGTGCCATAGTCCAACCATGAATGTGGGACTTTATCAAACACATAAATCAACGCCAAACCAGGGCTCCAGAGACCAAACTATCTCAACCCCAAAACAAGTGATTCCACCTCAAGGTCGAACGTCACTAACCATCACAGATTGGTCTCCACCTAAGTTGCTCCAGGGCTCTAGAGAATTTGTTCCAACCAAGGTTCCAGGACTAGTAACTCAACCCCATCAATTCCCAGGTTCGAGAGTGATTATAAAACTAAGGCTCCAGGACTAGTAACTCAACCCACCTAGGGCTCCAAAAGCGATTGTCAAACCAAGGCTCCAGGACTAGTATCTCAACCCAACAGTTGTTTTTGAGTTCCATAGCGTCTCCAGGAACTAATAACTCAACCCAATAGCTAAAGGAATCATGAGAACCAACCAAAAAATAATCAATGGAAATAAACTGACAACACCATGTCTATCCAGGAAATGGAAAGGCTAGGAAAATCCACATGCATACACCATGCATGCCAAAACTAGTGAGGAAAAAATCCATGCAACTTGGTAGCTGCACTCAGAACTTGTTGTAGATGTTGATCCTGATGTCCTCTTGCATTTTCCTACTCTTCCTTCGCCTTCTTGCTCCAAATCACCAAGTATCCACACTCTCCAAGTGTGCTCCAAGAAAACTCTAAGAGTCCAAGAGTATGAGAGAGAGGGGGAATAATGAGAGCTCCACCATAAAACTGAAAAAATCTTAAAAACTGATCCTCAATAGCCTTTTTATTAATGAGGCCTATATTTTCTTCATTTTCCATTATTTTCCTTCATTTTCCTCCTCACATTCAACCTGTGATCTTTCACCTTCATTTTCTTCTATTTTCCATTATTTTCATAAATAAAATGCCAATTAATGCCTCATGCCTTTCCAATGCCTTTTATTTTTCCTTTTACTTTGCCAACTTCCTTTAGCCATAATAACCGAAATGAACACCCGCTATGATTGAATAATTGGTTTGATTCAAAAAGTAAATTGAGAAAGGTTTTGAATTTAAAGTCAAATAGAAGAGTGGTTTGCTATGGCACTGGAGTCATTTGAATGATTTGAAGAGTTTTGTGGAAAACTGAAGAATGATTGAGGATTGCTCAAGTATTATTGAAGACAATGATATTGATGGTTGAAGGAATAATTAGATTGGAGATGGGATTCAATAGGTCTAAAAGAAGAGCCACTACAAGAATTGAAATTTGAAATTTGCAAAAGCAAGACAAGATTTGCTTACAAAAACATTTTTGGAAGAAATTTGTAGTGTCTGTTATGAATTTTGTAAATAGTGTTGAAAGATCAGATTGAATCTTAACTGATCCTAAAAGATGAAGTGTTCATTATGAAGAGTAATATGAGAAATAGTTGCTGACTATATGAAGTCTTTTGAATGAAGAATGAAATAGTGGACACATGAATCATTTGGCAAAGATTTAATTGATGGAATGGGAATTATTTTTAAGACATCTTTGAAGAAATTTGGCAGGTTTGAAGGAAAACTTTGACGAATCTTGAGGTAAGATTATGCAGATCAGTGGAAGCAATGAAATTGGTGAAAGATAGAATGAGTTATAGCAGCATCATAGCACATGAGCTATGTTAAAGAAGATGAAGCAAGAAGAACTCTTAGATGGATAAAAGGTGACAATATCCAACAGTAAAATGAAATAACCGAAATGAACACCTGCTAGGAATTGTTTCCCACCATTTAGCTTGGAATATGTATTGTCCCATAAACTATGGTCTTATATATATTTTATATGTATTTTTACTGTGGTTGTTACACACATCCCTCTCATACTGTGTTGTAGAATGAGCCTCTCAGCTCAATCAAGGGGGCCAAATCCTCTGGAATTCCCTCAGCAAAGACGAAATATTGCTACATACATGCTTAAAATTTGGTATAATAATTTCTACCCTATCCATGAAGAGGTACACTAGTGAATAATTATTGTTGAGGATGCACTCTCATGTTGTGTGCAAGTCAAGGAGTGTTGACAAATTCCTTTGCATCCTTTATTGGTAGGTCCATTGTGAGGCATATCTTCCAGATAAAATGGCTTCCTCGGAAAAAGCACTACCTCAAAATCCACTGTCCAACTAGGCACTCATAAAAGAAACCTGCAATTGAAGAGAGAGTAATTCATCTCTTACTTAGAAAAGATGAAGCCAACACCCAGGTGAAGCTAGTTGAGATAAGGATGAAAAGCAAGGAGACACTAGGCATGTTGCCTGTCAAGATCCCATGCTTTCATTACCATTCGAGATTGTAAAAATCTTCGAAGACTTGTTAGTACAATGGAAGTTTTCATTATTCCTGAAGCCATAATGAGATGGATTTCCAAATAAAGTGCTATCATTTTCATGGTCGCTACATGTTGTAAATGAGTTTGTTTCTAACCAAGTTTTCCTTCAAGTTACAATAGGGATGAAGGCAGTGGATTTTCATGTCCATAAGAGATTACATTCCTATCACTCATAAGGAGCAAATATTTCTCAAAATATTAAAATTATAATATTCACCCTTTTTCAAAGAACCAATATTTAGTCCATGGGTCTTGATATATGGTGATGTGGTGCTCTATTAAGGCACTCCTCCTTGATATGAATTGACGAGTTCAATCGAGATGATATATTGGACGAGATGATATATTGGACATGATGAAGATGTAGTTCTACCAAGCTTAGAAAAAGAAAAACCAATATTTAATTTTTTATAGTTATTTTAAATTAATAAACACTGTAAATTAGTATTACAATCACAGAGAAGTGGCTTTTACGTGGTTTTCTTGATATTGTACACCGTAAAATGAATAATAGTTTGGGTTTGTTTTTGGATTTGTTGTAGCTTTTCTGAGAGTGTATCTTAAGCCTAAAAATAACATGCACGGTTTCATGTTCAAAATAGTGATTGAATTTATTATTCATCCAACTAAGAGTTTCACCAAACAAGTTATTTCTTTTAATCTACTTATTTTAAAAATAGAAAAAATATGTACAATTTTTCAATATAAATAAATCATTCTTTTAATCTACTTGTTTCAAAAATGGAAAAAATATGTACAATTTTTCAATATAAATGAATCGAATGTGAGTAGCCCACAAATCTTAATAACCAATTAAAACTTTGCATGCCAACCCAAAAAACGAACGGAACGAGGATTTAAATGTCTGTAAACATCGAGGATTTGTTGTTGTGCGAGCCATGTGCACGCACTAGCTGGACGAGAAATTCAGATTTCTTCACTCATATTTTGGAGTTGAAGAAATTCAGATTTCTTCACTCATATTTTGGAGTTGCAGAAATTCAGATCTCTTTACTCATATTGATCAGTTAACGCGTTTGAGCAGAAATGGTTCTTTAAAATTTATTAGATTTCTGGGTACTTATTTTCTTATGTTAATTTTTATATTTTTTTGGGGTGAGAAAAGGAATGAGGAATGGGATTTGAAAAGAAAACGAGGATTGAAATATACCTGAAGTGGCCGAAGACATAGGGAATGGGATTTGAAAAGAAAACGAGGATTGGAATATACGTGAAGTGGCCGAAGACATAGGGAATGGGATTTGAAAATTTAGATGGAACCGAAAATTGGAATGGGATTTGAAAAATTAGATGGTACCGAAAATTAGATTCGTCGTTTTATTTAAATTTTAGGGATTTTATTTATTTGAAAATGGGTTTATTATTATTTATTTTGGTTAACAAGTGTGTGTGTCTAAGGCGAGGCGTGATCCGAAAGGGTGCACGCAAGGAGGCGTGTGTGGAGGCGGATTACGTATAAAATCTAGAGAGCGACGGGGTAATATAGAATAGAAATACCCACAAGGCTCTCTTATAGTACTCTCTCTCTCTGTAACTTGATCGAAACATAAACAGAAAAGAGAATAGAAATACCCTGTACAAGGAGGAGGAGGAATCAAATAAAATCTAATTTGTATTTGTATACGCAGAAGCAGAAGAAGAAGAAGAAATAATGGCAGGAGGAGGTGAGAAAATAGAATTGCGGTCGGGTAGCTGGGACGACAAAGGGGTGACGCGACCATATATGGAAGACGAGCACATCTGCATCGACAAGGTACCGGGTTTCGACTCATTGGCCTTCTATGGAGTCTTCGACGGGCATTGCGGCGGCGATGCATCCAAATTTATTAAAGAAAACCTCCTCAATTTGATACTCCGCGAGGGAAATGGCAACCTAGATTTTTCCGACGGAGGAGTAGGAGTTGAGAAAGCCCTGAAGAATGCTTTCCTCAAGGCCGACGACGCCCTGGCGGAGGCCCAAATCACGTCCGGGACGACCGCGGTTGTGGCCATCGTGTCGGGAAAGTCGCTGGTTGTGGCCAATGCTGGCGATTGTCGGGCGGTTTTGGGGAAAAGGGGCGGCATAGCTGTTGACATGTCCACTGATCACAAGCCCACCACGAGCGCCGAGAGATCAAGGATCGAGTCCCTGGGGGGTTTTGTCACTGAAGACGGCTATCTCAACCGCGCGCTGGCGGTCTCCAGGGCACTCGGGGACTTGCGGCTCAAGGCCTCCAGTCCTCTGTCGGCGGAGGCGGATGTGCAGCAGGTGGAACTGAGCGAAGAGGACGAATTCCTGGTCATTGCCTGTGACGGTGTTTGGGATGTGATGAGCAGCGAGGAAGCCGTAGGCATAGTCAGGAGAGAGCTCATCTCAAGCAACGATCCCCAGCGTTCTTCCAAAGTGTTGGTCGACGAGGCTCTCCGTTGGGGTTCCGGTGACAATCTCACCGTAGTGGTCGTCTGTTTTTCAGCTCGACCACCTACGCCTCACTTATGATACCATTGCTCGTTCTCTTCATCCTTCTAACACGTCATCCATTTTAGTGAAATGATCTCAGCGAAATTTATATGACATTTGGTCCGAAATGGCAAAAGTGTAATTCTATTACATCAATCTTTTATAATTTATTAAAAGATTTACCCAAAAGTTAGATACACATATTATATTATTGATAAAATAGTTTAAACATTTTCATATATATATATATATATATATATATATATATATTTATATTTATATTTATATTTATATTTATATTTATATTTATAGGATATTTTTTTAAAATTTAGGGATGTGTGTTTAGAGGATTAAATAGAGATACAAAAGAGAGATTGACTAAGATATAGATATAAAGGCTGGGGTGAGAGAGAGCCAAGAAGAAAAATAATTACTCGAAATTTATATGACATTTGTGTGCAATTGGGAAAGTGTAATTTCAAGTAATTATTTTACATTATTTAAATTTACTTTTAATACAAATATATAAATTAAATAATAAATTATTATTATTTTAATACCATCTTCACACACACATATATTATTTTGAATATTTTATCCATAACTTTTAAGTTGTATATTTTTAAAACAAAGAAAAAAAAGTATAAAAATCTATTAATCTTGGTGATAAGAAAGAAATTAATAAGAAAATGGTGGGCCACTGAAGTGAAAGAATGTAACTCTCCTCCATACATGCTCAAATAAATAAAGAATAATAATAAAAAATGACACAAAAAAAATTCAATTTAAATATATAACCATACTTGTATGTACAAAGGTTTTTGTGTTAGTTTAGGGTCATGCCAACCATATAGAATCATTAACATTGTATCTGTTTTATTCATACATCTAATACATCCTTAATATAGCAATTAATTCCTATGTCCTGATAGTAATTACACTCCAATGTAATTAGTTTCCTCACTACTACATATCTGGTTGGACGAATATTTATATATGTTATTGATATCTCGGATATTCATGCAATAATCAAATTGTTGACTTTAACGTTAATTACTTTAAACACATTATCAACTCATATGTAGGTGGGCAATACAGACTAGTTTGCAACAAGTCTATTTCTTTCCAATATGTGGAAGGGTCGATAGTATGTAGGAGCTAACTTCACACATCCCTTCCATTGCAAGGTTATTTTTCAGGGTCATACTTGACATACAAATGATATCCTACCTAAAATTCCCTATAATTTCTTTTCCTATCTACATATGCCTTTTGTCTATCTCGAGCAACCTTCAAATTCTATTGGAATTTCTTCACACTGCTTTCCATTTCTGCTAACATATCGGGTCCCAACATTAGTTTGTCCTCTGAGCTATTCCAATTGATGGGTGTCTTGCATCTTCTTCCATAAATAAAATCAAAAGGAATTAATTTAAGTGATTTGTGATATCTATTATTATAGGTAAATTCCACCATGTGGAGGTACTCTTCCCATTTATTGGATTGTTGCATCACATGCATTCGTAGCATTTGCTCCAACACTTGGTTTACTTGCTTTTTGTTCCCATCATTTTGTGGGTGATAAGAAATGCTTAACTGAATTTGAGCACCCAAACTTGTAAAGAGAGTTTTCCAAAACACATGTAAATTTTACATCTTAGTAAAAAATCATCACCTTAGGCATCCCATGTGTTGAGAAATCAATGCAAGTAGATTAGGGTTTGATTCATCTTTCTTGATAATTAATTGCGAATTATGTTGACTTATTTTACTTCTTTAATAGATTATCTTTCATCAAGAAATTACCAGATTATGTGTGTATGAAGATTAAAAAAAAAACACAAGACACAAGATGTAGGCACTATTCCGGGGAAAAACCCCTCTCTAGGAGAAAACCCAGTCAAAATTCTCTTCTTCAATAGTTTTCTTTGAGACACTTCACCCTAGATATAGACCAAAACTTCCCCCCACACCAAGTTAGACTTTCCAGATATTTGACCCAATAGAAGAAACAACTTGTCCCCACCAACTTTGACTATGCAACAGCTTATGACATTAGACAACAACAACAACACAAAAATACTTCTATCTCCAAAAATAGGGCATGAAATGGATAGAGAGTAGCACCAAAACTTCAATTTTCTTCTTCTCTTTGACCTTGAGCCTATTCGCACTCATTTTGGCTTCCTTTACCCACTTCGCACTTTTTCATGCTTCAGTAGAGATATCAAACTAGCTTGAGATGAGATGCTCCAAATGAATTAGATATCCTTTTATTTATAGGCTTTGGGTGAGGTATAATTGGTCCCCTTAAGGCTGACTTGATCTCCTTTAGTCCGACTTGGTGTGGAGGTAACATAATTCATATTTGACTCAATAAAAAACATTTTTACATGATTCAAAATCCCAATAAGGGTCTCTTTAAATGTACAATGATGTTATTGACTGAATATTAATCCCAAGAGTCCAAAATGGGGACTCTAACTAATATAATGATGACCCAAACATGAAACCCATGCCTTAATAAGTCATTATTACAATAATAAAAATTTCCTTATTCCTTTGTCAAGTACATTAGATAATGACTCAAATATATTTTATGAAGATCAAACCTAGTTACATTCTTTAACACTCCCTTTTAACTAGGGAGTTATTCATAATATAAAAACACAATGGAAGATATCAAATTATAAAAACTATGGATATTTTAGGCACCACAATGCCATGGACTATATTCTTGACCAGGGAAATCTATCCATTAATCTCTCAATAGTTTAGGCACCACGATGCCATGGACTAGATTCCTGATCAAGGCAATAAATCCAAAAGGGACTAAGGTAGACTAAAGATTTCAAACTCTCTAGGTACCATCGAGCTTACTTATTAACCGCCAACCCAGGGATTTAGGTGTGCATCCGACCAATGCAACCCTCCCTACTTTGGGACTTAGAAATCAATACAAAGTTATTGGTCTCAATAAATCCTATGTGGTGATAGAAATTAAAATCCAATGTTATTGGTCTCATCACTGCTATATAATCGGTTGGACAAATATTTATATATGTTACTAATATCTCAGATATTCATGCAATAATCAAGCTATTGACTTTAACCTTAATCGTGATATTGGTCCTTTCACAACATATGTTAATATAAATTAATTTCAAAGGGAGTGTTTTAGACTTCTACCATGTGAGTTCTCTCTCATTGACTCCACTTCCAAGGACATGGAACTTAGCCACATCCTCAACGTACATGCATCTTGGAGTTCGTAGGACAAAGGAGATCTCAAAGTGTGGTAAGAGGCAACCGTCTCCACTCTTATATGTTGTCGACACTGCCATTCTAACCCTATCATGTTGGCGCTTTCTTCTAGGTGTTGGCCCTAATACCTTAGATGGAATTTCCTTACGGTATGCTTTCATGATGTTTCTTTTTCCTTGTTATCCATGGATTTAAAACCCTTTCCGTCTTCTTCATTTACTAGCCATATTTTTTGTGCTAACAACTGGGTTCTCTGCATGGTATTTCTCCATGGCTTCAAGTATGGCATGATCTTGTTGTTCCTTTTGCATTTACATGTTTCTCTTCAAATACCATGACAAGGGTTAACCTATTCTCCTTTCCAACCAGGGTATGTCACACATGTTTCTTTATGCAGGTTCTGTACACAAGCACTAGACACACGCTATGTTCTTCATCCACAACAATTCAAACCAAAATAAGTTCCAACACTTGGACACAACATTTTCTCCAATGCAAGTTTGCAGATGAACAAAAAAAACATAAACACCTAAACAACATAATCACTCACTAAGAACAACAAACTCGAAAAGAATAATTTGGCTCTCGAATTGTGTTTTGTGCTCACTATTTTTGTACAAAAATTTAAGAAAGACAAGTTATAATACCAACAATCGCCTTGGGTCTAAGAAAAACAACAATGTTCTCATCAAATTCAATCATTTCAGTCCATTGGCTCTGATACAAAATGAAGATAAACACCAATATAATAATAGAGCAAAACATTCAACAATAATGATACCTTGCTCTAACTAATTTCATTAACAAAGGCATATATACATACATGAGAAGAGGTATCCCAAATTATCATCTTTACAAATCTCTCAGTCAGTCACTCCACAAATTTCCCCACATTTCTCTCTCAAGAAATAATATCTTTAATAATAATTACAAATAAATAATTATTATAACAATTAATTCAAAAACCATACTAATTATTTTATATGATTCTTTTCTTGAATTTGATTACTTAAAAGTGAAAAAAATAAAACATATATTAAATCTTCATTTATAACAACAATGCCTTCCTTTTGGTACATCGTTTCATTTACAACAACAATGCTTTTCTTTTGGTACATCGTTTCATGTCCCGAAGATGAACCACATTGATTGATTATAAAAGTGTCAACAAAATTCTTTATTATGTGATTATTACATAAAAATATGTATATATAAATTATAGATCAGAAAAACTAGAATCTTTTTTTTATGCAAAATTGAGACAATACATAGTTATCGTTTTATTCATAATAATATTGTTATTACTTCTTTAAAAAAAAATTAACAAATACAAAGGTTTGACGATCGAATTGGTGCATGGTTCTAGTCAACACTTCTAAATTTTCAAATAAAATTTCCTTTGATGTAAATGCTCGTCGCTTGAAAAGACAATCTCTATATCTTCATGTTTCTTGAGAAAAAAGACAATCTCTATCTCTTCATGTTTCTTGAGAAAAAACTTTTATTGGTACTTAATAAAAGCCATATACCGATAAATTAACTTAGAACTAAACCAATATATTTCACCAAAACATGGTTTCAACAGGAAGTTAATTTATAACCCTGATCGAGGTGCCACGAGGAGAGGGATGGGAGGAGGTCAGTGCCACGCGAAGTTGGGCACTTGACCATCCATCATGGTTAAGTTTTAATGAGCGGAGAAGGTCATCCTTACCAGGATCTGCATTAATGCAAATGAATACAACCATCCTCAGCGAGCAAAGCATGTCAGGAGTGAATGGGAAACCATGCCTAATGCGGGAAGGTGCAAGGAATAAAATGTATTTTCAACAAAGGAATGTCATTGCAAACCAGATAGGAGTTTAGTTCAAAGACGCGGAGGACGGGCTGCAACAACGCCAACGTTGGGATCATTGGTATGTTATGGCTCTTGTGACCCTTGCCTCCCAATTCATTACTCCAGCTCTAAATTTGGTAGTTGAAGATGATGGTTGTAATGGAGTATGTGCTATGTTCTGTGTCTTTAATGGAATATATTACCACTCTTGTATAGTCTTCTGTTCTTTTGGTTTCAAGGTAATGGTAGAGGTCGTAGGTAAAGCTTGCATGCTTCATTTTTTCTATTGAGCTCAGGATATCGAACCTTGTTTTCGAGGCTGTCTAGCTCAGTTTCATCCCATTCATTCTAAATTAAAATCAGGCTGGTATCAATGTCAAACTCTTCAGTCTAATTCAAGAATCAAGATGTATGTTCTTAATTTATAGTTTTTGTATTACAATTATATGAAATGTCAGTTTAGGGGAGTCGAAGCTTGGCAAACTATCAAGGGTAACAACCTTTGGGTTTACGAACAGGCCTGGATGCATTGTTAGGATAGTTTGAATGCTTTCTGTAAAAATCATGGTAGGTCTAGTCGTAGTATGAGTTGCGTTTCCCCCCAATTTCTATTTTTGTTAAACTGCTATTTGTGGTTCAAAATTTGTAACCAGAGGCAAATGCAAATCCCTTGTGGTAAACTGGATTGTGGAGTGCAAACTTTGTTTGCTCAAACTACTGTGCACGTGGTAATTCCTGAGGAAGCCACCAAAGCTCATCGGTGTTATTTCACTGATCAATCTCTGCTATATATAGGACTACTATACATTTTTACAGGGGAACTTTTCTGCCAAGCTATTATAGCCAAAGGTCAAGCAGGAAAAAGAAAAGGCACATGCAAAGGAAAACAAAAGCAAACAATATAGAGTGAAGGACCAAGCAAGCGAGGAAGGAAGAGTACTAAGCAAGTTCTAAAAAATATATCTGTTCTTTCTGAATCAGGGAACTCAACACATATTTGTAATACCATCCAAGGCTGGGAGAAAGAGAGTAATGATGAAGATGAGGACATGAAACAGCAGGAGACAACAATGGATTTCATTTTTGACCCGGGAAATACAAGAGGACGAGTATCTCTATTTTGTCAATTAGTCAACATGTAATTGAAACTAAAATGTGTCTTGGCAAAAGCAATGTCGAGCATGCAAAAAATGGAAGGCAACCCAACAGTTATTTCTGAATTACAACAAATCAAACAGGATATTCGCGAAATGGCCAAGTCACAGTTTCAAGCAACCGCACGAATTGGGCGGATTGAGTGCCAACTCCAAAGCATGCAGCAAGTAGAGATGTTGGGTTCCACTGCAAAGGATCCAACTCAAATTGATTCTTCTGATGGATAATATTAGCTTGTGATAGTTTTAAATGTTCTTTGCGGATAAGATTAATAGTTTATGTTTCAATTGCAACTTTTATGGACACAGTAAAGTAGTCAAAGCAACAAGTAGAAGGAAAAAACAATTTCAGTTTTAGTTGGCTTTTAACTCTCTGAGGTGGTCAACAGACTTGGATTCCTTCCGGCAAGTTGAGACTACCACTTACAACAAAATATGTATAGCAACTTGCTTTTTGAAAAATAGAAAATAGAAAAGCTCTACTAAGTTTAAAAAAAAAATAAGAAAATAATTTATAATTCCAAAAAGTGAAATCATTTCACTTCATTTGTGGTTCCGACAAAGAGATCAGTGACATTTGAACTAGTTGAAACTTAGCTAAAAATATCACCTAAAATTTTAAAATTTATCATTCTGAAATTTAATTGGTAAGAGGGAATGGATACTTTGGTTGACAATTAAACTTGACAGGGTGGAAAAGTGTCCGGACATCCATAAATAAAGAAATTGAGTGAATAACTACTGAGTTGGCAGCGATCGACCAATGAAGGGATTATTATCTAACATTCTCTGGCCCGCCCTCGAGAGACACGTTGAAATGAATCGAATGTGAGTCGCCCACAAATCTATTAAAACTTTGCATGCCAACCCAAAAAAAAACGAACGGAACAATAAATCTCTGTAAACATGGATTAAATTATTAATTGATATTTGAATTTGAATTTTCCGCATCTATGCATCTATTATATAGAATAATTTAGGTCTAAGTTATTTGATATGATGAATCCTAAATAATTAAGTTCAAATAGTAATTATAATTAGCTGAATTTATATTTTTAATTATTTTTAATAATTTATTATTGTTACTAAAACGTAATATAAACTATAATAAAAAAACCATTAATTATATATGTTCCAATAATTTAAGTTAAAACCATTAAAAAACATCGATACCCTCACTCACTCTTGTTTTTAAGTATAAAAATATTTGAATTATATATTTAAAGGGTTTGATGAATGTGCTTATCCTTCAAAAGATTTGATGTATATATTTATTATTATAAAATTATCTAAATATTTATGATACTATGGTTGTTTTCTTCATGGTTTGGTTTTAAAGAGTAATCCATTTTAGCGTTAGTCTTAACACGCTAAATTTGTATGACATATGGTCTCAAATTGGGAAAGTGTAATTTTATTTCATCAATTGTTTGCATTATTTCGATTTAATTTTAAATTTTAATTTATTATTATTATTTTAATTTAATTATAAAATTCAAAAAATTATTATTAATTTGTAATCCAAAAACAATTATGGAATTTTTAAATTTACTATCTTACTATGATATTTTTTCAATATTTTATTAGCAATTTTTAAGTTAATGATTATTTACTATAAAAATTTTGTTTTTGTAGTATTTTGGAATGAAGATATTAAATAAAATAATAAATTTCACATTTGAATTAGTATAAGAAATTAAAAATTTAAATTTAATCTATATAATTATTAATTTGATTTAATTCTTCTAGATATATGAGATACATCAATTTGGGTCAATATTATTCTATTTAATGAATTGAGAAGAATCAAGTTAAAATAATAATTATAATAAGTTGAATGTATATCTTTAATTTTTAATATTAATTTTTATTTTGTTTATAGTAACTTTTTGTTATTTTGAGAGGTGTATTCTACTATAATATGAAAGAGAAGTGTTGTTGATATACATATTTGATTAGTGTTAATTAAAAACACATATTTAATTAGCGTTAGTTACATATTTGAATAATGTGTTTGTTTCCTAAAAATTTTAAATTATTTTAAAGGAATTGAACTATATACTTATTATTACAAAAATATTTAAATATTTGATAATATAAATTAAAATTGATTCTATTCATTGTAATTTGTTGAATTTATATTTTTTATAATATTTTATTATCATATTGAGAGGTGACCGATAAAAATGAGATGTCTTTTACAACCAAAAGTAGCTACAATTGAATACTTTCTAAACAAAGAAAATAAGGTATAAAAATCTATTAATCTTGGCTATAAGAAGGAAATTAATAAGAAAATGGTGGGCTAGTGAAGTGAAAGAAACTCTCTTCCATACATGCTCAAATAAATAAAGAATAATTATAAAAAATGACACAATTTTTCAATTTAGATATATAACCATGCATATATGTACAAAGGTTTTTGTTTTAGTTTAGGGTCATGTCAACCATATAGAATCACTAACATTTATGCGTTTTATTCATACATCTAATACCCTTCATATAGCAATTAATTCCTATGTGGTGATAGTAATTACACTCCAATGTAATGAGTCTCATCACTACTATATACTTGGTGGGACGAATATTTATATTTGTTATTGATATCTCGGATATTCGTTCAATAATCAAACTGCTGACTTTAACCTTAATCGTAATATTGGTCCTTTCACATCATACATTAATACGAATTAATTTTAAAGCGAGTTTTCTAGACTTTGTCATGTGAGTTCTCTATCACTCACTCCACTTCTAAGGAATATGGAACTTGGCCACATCCTCAACGTACATGCATCTTGGAGTTCATAGGACAGAGAAGTTCTCAAAGTGTGGTTAGAGGTAACCATCTCCACTCCCCTTTCTATCATCGACACTACAATTCTAACCTTATCGTGTTGCCGCTATGTTCCAAGTTTTGGCACTAATCCCTTACATGGAATTTCCTTAAGGTATCCTTGCACGTCGTTTCTCTTTCCTTGTTATCCATGGATTTAAACCCCTTACTATCTTCTTCATTTACCAGTCGGATTTGCTGTGTCAACAAGGGTTCTGCATACAGTATTTCTCCATGTCTTCAAGTATGGCATGGTCCTATTATTCCTTTTACATTTAAATGTTTCTCTTCAACTATCGTGATGAGGTTTAACCTATTCTCCTTTCCAACGAGGGTATGTCGCACATACTTCTCTGCATTCCCTGGAAAGTTCAAAAGGTGAGTTGTTTTACTTTGATTAAGGTTTCCAAAATTATTTGAAAGAACTCTTTCTCAAACAATGCGTTCTCGTTTGACCCAATTTTTATTTTTTCAGGTAACTTCCACTTCCTCCTTCTTGCAATTACCCTTTGCGTGTCAGTTCAAGGGTTGGAAAAATACTAATAGTTCCTCTCATGCACTAGGTTTTAATCGTTTAACCTTCTCTCATGACAATTGTAATCCATTGAATTATGCTAGGACTGACCCAACTCAACTCAACCAAGTTTTGCATTAGCTTATACGTGTTTTTACCCTAGAGGGTTTAGCTCCTTTCATGTTGGAACAATTGGTTTAGGTGTAACGTAATTAATTTTATTTAATCCCCTTCTCAGCGTAATGAAAAAGGGTTCTTCTCTACTCAGAATTGATAGTGTAATTATCTTTGTATTTTTTAAAGAGAGCAAGAATTCCCTTGCTCAAAGATTCCACATAAGGCTTCTTATAACGTTCATGACAGTGCAACCATAAAAAAAAATTTACTTTTACATTATATAATTAGACATGAATATAAATCCTAAGGTTTTGAGTTTTACTTTTGCATTGAGATACCATAATGAATTCTACCATATGTTAATGCTATACCAATCTCCAGACATTTATAATTGTTTCCAATTAATTATCATGCTTAATTCAGTTTGGCACTCACGCATATATGTCATTGTCACGATTTTCCTTTTTCATATTACATAAATTTTATTATAATTATTTCACCTATGGCACGAATACATATTAGTTTTGACGTGTTTCCACGTATGATTCCATTTATCATTTGTGCGATTATATCTATATCAAGGATTCGATTCTTTATTGTGGATTTATTACACTGTACATTGCATGTGACCTACACTTATGTGGAGGACACTTGCCCTCACCATGCTTATGATTATGTGGAGGACATTGTTTATGATTATTTATTAAAAAAAAATAAAATTCTTTTATATGTGTAATTAGTATTTTGTAATGAACATATTAAACAAAATAGTGAATTGCATATTTGAATTATTATAAGAAATAAAAATATAAATTCAACCCATTATAATTATTAATTTTATTTAATTCTTATAGATATATTAGATAAAGCAATTTGCGACAATATTATTTTATTCAATGAATTCAGAAGAATCAAGTGAAAATAATAATTATAATAAGTTGAATTTATATCTTTAATATATATATATATATGTGTGTGTGTGTGTGTGTGTGTGTTATTTTGAGAGGTGTATTCTACTCTAATATGAAAGAAAAGTGTTTTTGATATAAGTGCTTTTTAAAATAAAATAAAATATTCAATAACTAAAAAAAATGTATACTATAATAAAAAACACAAAATTAAATATACATCTTTGATTAGTGTTATTTAAAAGCACATATTTAATTAGGGTTAGTTAAAAAAACATATTGATTAGTTATAGTTAAAGGACTTGAATGATGTGTCTGTCTCCTAAAAAAATTGTAGAAATTAACTGATTTAGATTATGTGGGATTCCGGTCGGAGACATCCAAGGAGCGGCTGATTACTCTTGAAAACAACAGGGAAAAAATCCTCAGACAATAGGAGGAGGACTAGAGATTAAAGAGCAGAGAAATCTGGCTAAAAGCAGGGGATGAAAACACCAAATTTTTTCAGCAATGTGCAAATGGAAGACATATTGAATTAACTGATCAATTCGGTTACACAGCCAAATCTCATTCATAGTTAGCGGACATGGGTATTCATCATTTCACCAAAAAATACCGTGCTCCCCTCAATAAAAATCTGTCGGATATCATGAACATTGCTCAAACATTTCACTGATTCGTTGATGAGGAGCAGACAGAGGAACTTAGTAGTCCTGTCACCATGGGAGAGATTGAAGGAATGCTAAAATGATTCAAAAATGACAAAAGTCCCGGTCTGGATGGTTGTCCTATTGAATTTTATCTACACTTTTTTGAACTTATTGGAGCAGACCTTCTCGAGGTTATTGAAGACAACAGAATATCTGGCAGGATATTTGATGGATTTACCTCTACATTCATTGCTCTTATTCCAAAATTCGACCACCACACCTCCTTCCATGACTACAAGCCTATATCCCTCTGCAATTGCACCTATAAAATCATCGCCAAAATCATTGCTAATCGCATCAAGCCTATACTCTCCACTCACATTACCAAGGAACAATTTGGATTTCTCCACCACAGGCAGATTCATGAAGCCATTGGCACTGCTCAAGAGGTGCTCCACACCATCAAGGCCAGAAACCTTAAAAGCACTATCCTTAAAATTGATCTTTCCAAAGCATTTGACCACATAAACTGGCACTACATCCATCTTATGCTTCTTCATACGAGGTTTCCTCCCTCTTTGAAAAACTAGATTATGGGTTGTATCAGAATGCTACCTTCAACATCCTTATTAATAGGGCTGCCACCGATTTCTTTCATGCTAGTAGGGGACTTCGGCAGGGCTACCCTCTATCACCTATGATTTTTGTATTGGTCATGGAGGGCCTCTCATCCCTCATCAAAAAGGCAAAGGAATCAGGAAATTTGCATGGAATTTTATTAGATGATTTTTTGAGGCTGACTCATTTATTATTTGTGGATGATGTGATAATATTTTTTGAATGGCTCTTTTCAGGATGTCACTCAATTTGACAATATTCTGCAAGTTTTCTACAGAGCTACTGGAATGGCTCTTAATCACACCAAATCCACCATCATACAAACAAGGTGCTCTGCACAGGAACTAAGGCACGCTTACACACATTTTCCATTTGAGCACAGACATATTGGAGATAGGCTTAAATACCTCATGTTTCACCTCAAGCCAAATTATTATTAAACAAAGGACTAGAACTGGCTTATTGCAAAAATAGAGCACAGAATCAATATTTGGTACCATCGGTGGCTCTCTCGTGCTGGGAGATTGACTCTTATCAAAGCGGTATTAGAGGCCATACCTGTCTACTAGACGTCTTTGGCATGGCTACCCAAAGGGGTGATCAACTACATTCAACAAATCTGTCGTCAGTACCTTTGGCAAAACTCTTGTCAAAAGCGCATATTTGCATGGGTTGCATGGGAACAAATTAGTCATCCAAAGGATTTGGGTGGCTAGGGTATAAAAGATTTGTCCACATTCGCATCCGCGCTCGCTGCAAGATAGGTTTGGCACCTTATCACTGGTCAGAGTGATCCGAATGGAAAATGGCATCCACCCATGGTGTTCATCCACCCATGTTTTCCATCCACCCATGGAATTTACCCATGGTATTGTAAATGGAATCAACCCATGGTATTTATTTGCCTATGGTATTGTAAGTGACATCTATCCATGATATTCATTCACCCATGGTATATATCCACCCATGGTATTCATTTACACATGGAATTTACCCATGGTATTGTAAGTGGTATCTACCCATGGTATCAAACCATAGTATTGTAACTAAAAAAAAAAGCTATAAATAAAAAGCCTCACTTTGTAAAAGGGCAGATTTGTCCACTACAATGTAGCTTCTACAGTTATTCTCTGTTTTAATAAAACAAGTTTCTTTGTGGTTTTATTTGCTTTGTGTTCTCTCTTTTTTTCTAGCATTCTAATTCTGCAGATATTTTTAGATCTATTTCAAATTTTTAGATCTTGTGGGCCTCCCCCCAAGATCTGGATCAGTGGTATCAGATTTAGGTTACAAATCCATGGGAATGAGGGTTTGAAGCATATTTCAATTTCAATTTTTGGCAGCAATCTTCAGCAAACTCCATGAATTTCTTGGGTAGCGAGTTTGAAGATTAGATCTGAAAATTTTGGTGAAAATTTTACAAATTCAAAGACCAGATTTGGATTCCTTGCAAAAAAATACCCAATTTCAAAAAAAAAAAATCGGCCAAATTGGAGTTCGGATGAGAGAGATATCACTGATTCTAAATCAGCAATGTTGCAGAAAATGTTTTGACGACAATTCGTGGACGACAGCTCTCCTGTCATTTTTCAAATTTTTTAGTGAAATTTTTTAGATAAATGGCTATAGATCTGAGCTCCCCTTGAAAAATCACCCAAGTTATAAAAAAAAAATCGGTCGAATCGGAGTCCGGATGTGGGAGTTATCGTTGATCTAAAATTAACTATTTTTTCAGAAATTTTGTGACGGCGAGACAGTTTCAGCGTGAATATGAGAGTCTAGAGTCTCCAGATAGCAGTTTCAAACACACGAGAAGATTCAGAATGATCATTCCATTTCGAAAAATAGGTTATAACGAATATTACAAGTTATATTGACCGAGTTATTCTCATTTTAAATCTGGAGCAGCATTCAGAGCGAGTTCCCTTTGGAGACGTGCCTTCCCACCCCGCTTTAGTAGGCACCTGCTTCACATTCATCAGTTTCAACATAGAAGAATTCGGCTTGGGTTATTTGAAAATGTGCCCTCCCACCCCAAGCTATGTATACACCTGCTACTTCATCAACAATCAACATCACGGCTATGGGTCAACCGCACAAAATCCTTTTCATCGAAGTCCATTTGCTAGGCCGCACACTGTTAGTCACATAGTTGGTCACAAGCATTACAGGGTATCTCTATCCTTGGATCTTCATTTTTCATGGTTTTGGTTCATCCACAAACCCACACTTCATCGAAGTCCATTTGCTAGACCGCACATTATCAATATCATAATTGGTCACAAGCATTACGGGTATCTCTATCCTTGGATCTTTGTTCATCATGGTTATGGGTTAACTACACAAAAATATTCTCTTCGGTGGCTCTTCATATTCAACAAAGGCTTCTCAGGAGGGAACTTCACGCAATGGGGACCATTGCTTCTTAAGGAGGGAGGAATGATCCAAATGGAAAATGGCATCCACCCATGGTGTTCATCCACCCATGTTATCCATCCACCCATGGAATTTACCTATGGTATTGTAAATGGAATCAACCCATGGTATTTATTCACCTATGGTATTGTAAGTGACATCTATCCTTGATATTCATTAACCCATGGTATGTATCCGCCCATGGTATTCATCTACACATGGAATTTACCCATGGTATTGTAAGTGGTATCTAGCCATGGTATTGACCCATGGTATCAACCCATAGTATTGTTACTCAAAAAAAAAATCTATAAATAACAAGCCTCACTTTGTAAAAGGACATATTTTTCCACCACAATGTAGCTTCTATATTTATTCTCTGTTTTCATAAAACAAGTTTCTTTGTGGTTTTATTTTCTTTGTGTTCTCTTTTTTTTTCTAGCATTCTAATTCTGCAGATATTGTTAGATCCATTTCAACTTTTTAGATCTTGGGGGCCTCTCCCCAAGATCTGGATCATAGAGTCTCTAGAAGGAGGTGACTGTTGCAAAATATTTTTTCCCGCTACATTCACTGGATTGGATCAGAGGCAATATACAATACAGGATGGGCTCTTCCATTATTTGGAAGGCTATTACCAAGTCGGCGCACCTTATCTAGCAAGGAATTTCTTGGAATATTGGCGTGGGTAATTTGGTTTGTGTGGGGATGGACTCATGGTCGGGTAGCGGTAAACTCTTTAAACTGCCGATGTTCATCATCAATCACTTGGCTTGGGCTGTGATTAAGTATCTATCGCAGGTGGTTGATCATAGAAGGACTATCTAGCTGGAATAGGGTTGGTTATCGGCTGAAGCACTCGGCATACCACTTGAAGGACATTCTGACTGGCACAGATATATCCAAACTCTTTGGACTACTGATATTCGACTTACAGAACAAGATGACAAATTATTATGGGAACCTTCACCGAGTGGTAGATACTCCCCTAAGATTGGTTACATCACTCTCAATGCGCATAAGGAACCCCATGAAAAATATTGGTGGTGGAATTCTATTTGGAAACTAAAAGTACCACATAAGACCCGACTACTGATGTGGTGCATACTTCAAAATGCATTCCGACTATGGAAAACATCAAAAAATGGGCTACTCAAGATCCCTCTAGATGTTGTTTCTGCTTAGCCCAGGAGGAAGAAACTAAGCACATCTTCCTAGATTGTTCGTCCATCCAGGATCTCTGGATACTTGTTACAAATTCATTGGGCTATGATATCACTTGGCATGGTGTATCTTTGACAGATGCTTGGTCCAACTGGTGGATTGCGACTTCCTGTTCTAAGATGCATAATCTTCCGCTACTAATGGCTTGGGGCATTTGGTCCGGGAGGAACAAAAGAATTTTTGAAGGAAAACCGGTCATTTGGGAGCTTATCTGCATTTCTATCTTAGATACTTATCATCTCTTACTGGAAGATTGCAAACCTTCCCCTAACCGTGTCATTGTACCTAAAAGTATTGATAATTCTTACCCCTAGGCATATTTCGACGGGGCATCAAATAATAATGAGTGTGGGGGAGGGGAAGTTCTTCATTTATCTGATACTCACTATTACCAACTCAAGATGGGTTTAGGTCCAGGTACAAATAACTTTTTCGAGCTTCTTAGCCTCCGATTACTCCTTGTTTTTGCCCAGGAAAAAGGATGCAATAGACTGCAGATTTTTGGTGACTCTCAAATTATTATCAACTAGTTTAATTCTCATGCACAATGTCACTCACACACGCTCACAACAATTTTGAGGGAATTTCATTATTTGAAATATGCATTTGATACTATTACTATTACGCATATATACAGGTAGAGGAACCAAATGGAAGACCAACTTTCCAAAGAAGATGCGGAGCTAGATTGGGGTTGATGGCACATCATTGAAGATGTTGGCGCATAGATTTACAGATATTATCATAAAAATTTCATAGAGGATTTCCAGGATATGGGATCAGTCACTCCATGACTGCATTTTTTCAGACTAATATTATTTTTTGAGACTGTCATGCTATATGCATGCTACCGGCTTTTATATTTATTTCATCATGTATATGTATAGGGAAGATAGCTTGATTAGCAGCATACTTGCACAAATTGCAGATACTCTGTTTTCCTTTTTGAGGAACAATGATTTTCTATGATGATAATTGTAAAATGAAACATGTAATTTTTTATACTAATGAAAAATTACGATTTTTTCCTTGGAAAAAAAAATCTTGGATTCTCTTGATCTAACAATTATATGCAAATGTTAAATATAGAATCACTTCTACAAAAATTATTGTAGAATTTAAAATACGATCACCAATTGCAATATCAAGAAGAAAGATCAATCACACATAACACATATGTTTTTACTGGGAAATCATAAAGTTAAAAATCCCACTATCATATATTATGTATATATCATGGATCATGAAACAATCTCATAAAAAACTCTAATCCAATAGCTCTCAATACAATATACAAGCATCTCACACTGTCATACAAAAATTGGCAAATACATGCGCCAATTTACTGCCTCCAGACAACCCGCCTCCAGTGCGTAATCCTAGCTGATAGCAATCCCTGAATGAATGGAAAATTTCTTACCTTGACTACATAATTCTCATGGGAACATCCAATGTGTGTGTGGTTGCATGAGTGCAGCCACTAATGTCACAACTGATAGTCAAACTGTCCCTTTCACCTACATCTCAACTGGGTCTCCATTGGATTTGACATGCATGTAGTTAACATCAGTAAATCTTCAGTTGGATGTGAGACCACTGATTGTGAATTAATTAATAATTAATTCACTAATCTCTCACTAGTGTATCTTCAGTTACAACTAGTGCAACTGAGTTTAACTCACTTAATTGAGTTAAACTACTTTACAACTCACATAACTACACATCCAACTCTGTTACAACTTCGAATCACTCAGTTACAGCTAAGTCCACTTGCATGTCCCACCAACCAGCCTTTGAACTCGAATTTCCTATAGCTAATTGATTTTCCACTTCAATTAACTATTTCGAAGTGCTCATTAAGAATATATTAATGTTTATTGTCCAAATATTATCACGGGATAATAATAGTCGACATACATCTATAAATAGACATGCGATCTATAAATAGAACTCACACATACATCTAAAAATAGAACATCATCTATAAATATAGTTTTCCCGCCATATATAAATAGAATTTGCTCATGCATCTAGAAATAGACTTCCACCTAAAAATAGCCTGAGGCTCCATCTTAGTGTAGGTGCATAATTTTCACTAGGATCTTCTTGTTGAATCTCAACACTCCCTCTCAACAAGAAAGGGATTATCCTTCACCCCAATCCTGTCTCTATGGTATTCGAATTTTCTCCTAGTGAGCGCCTTCATCAGAATGTCTGCATCCTAATATTCCGTAGGAATGTACTGAAGCAACATGATCTTGTGCTGCACACAATCTCTGATATATATATATATATATATATATATTCTTAGATCTAACATGAAACACAGGATTAATCGAGATTTTAATGAAACTTTGATTATCACAATGAATCATTGTTGGATCTAATTGAGAACCAAAAAAACCAACCAAGATCTTTCTCATCTAGATAGCCTCACATGCAGCTTGACTCGTTGCCATGTATTCCAATTTTTCTGAAGTGAGTGCAATGGATCTCTGCTTCCTGCTGTACCAAGAAATAATTGTAGATTTGATACTAAATATCCACTCTGATGTGCTATTTCTGTCAGTTGGGTTGCCCACCTAATCTGCATTCGCGAAGCCATGCAACTTCACCTCATCTGACTGTCTGAAGCATAATCCATACTTAGATATACCCCTAAGGTATCTCAGGACATGCTTGCTCGCCTTCCAGAAGAGCTTGGTAGGCTTAACCATCACTTGACTTAGCTGGTTAATCGCATAACATATGTTCGTTCTCGTGTTTACTAAATACATTAGCAAACCCAATAACTGTCGATAGACAATATCCTCTAGTACCTCTCCAGATGCAACATCCTCTTTCCTCCACTTTCCTGGAAGAGGAGTATCCATGGGTTCGCAACCCTCCAATGTGAAACTTACCTAGTATCTCCCTTGCATACTTTCCTTGAGACCAAAAAAGTTCACCATCTCGCTACCATATTTCCAATCCAAGGAAAAAAAGAGGGAGGCCCATATCCTTCATCTCGAACTCCTTTGAAAGGTCCTCATTGCATGGGTGTATCAGTTGCTCATCACCAGTCAGTATTAAATCATCAACATAAAGAAAAATGATTAAAATCTTACCCTCCACCACAATTTGGCATAGGTTTGCATCCGCCTCACTCTTGGTCAAGCCAAGTCTAGTGAAATAGCTGTTTATCCGAGTGTACAAGGCACGTGGTGCTTGCTTCAACCCATACATCGCTCTTTTGAGTTTGCACACATGCGACTCACTGTTGAAGATATCAAATCCTTTAGGCTATTCTATGTACCCCTATTCCTCAATGATCCCATTGAGAAACACAGACTTCACATCCATTTGATGAAGGCGCCAACCCATCTGCGCTGAGAGAGAAAGGTTGGTAATTATGGAAGAATACCTTAAGACAGGTGCAAAGGTTTCTTCATAATCAATCCCCTCAATCTGTGAGGAGCCCCAGGCCACAAATCTGGCCTTGTATTTCTCAACACTCCCATCAACATCTTGCTTTACCTTGTAGATCCATCTCGAACCTACTAGTGATTTATCAACCAGCCTTGGAACAATTTCCCAAGCACTGTTTCTAACAATAGAGTCATACTCCTCTACCATTGCATCTACCCATGTGGGCTCCTACATTTTCTCATGAGAGCCATGTATCCAGTAAATCGACCAGGAGACTGTCTTTGTTTGCGTTTTGAAGTAGGGGCTCCTACATTCTGCGTAGCATCAAGTCTCAGCCTATCAACTTCTCTGGTACGCCTTCTGCATGTTCTGATGTTTGGATCTGCGTGAGTGAAATCCTACACTCCATGAACCTCCTCCTGTGGCTGATCCACATCTAGAGACTCATCTTTGGGAACCAACAGTTCCTCCTCCACATGCTAATCCAACTCCCTCTCAAGTGACAACTACATGGCTTTCCCCTCATCGAATATTATATCCCATCGCATAACATCCATCTTACTCTTAGGAATATACACACGATAATTATGGGGTGTTTCTGTGTGCCCCAAAAATATCTCAACTTTAGCAGTCAGCTCGAGCTTCTTCCTGGCGTTCTTGGTCACATGCACATGAATAGATGAGCCAAAAATCTTAAAGTGAGAAACATCTAGTTTCTTACATGTGAAAGCTTCTTCAGGTGTACTCATGCTAAGTACTCTATGAGGACAACGGTTTTGCACATAAACCATAGTGTTGCATGCTTCCACCCACAAATTCATTAGTAGGCCCTAATCATGCAACATTGATCATGCTGCACCCATGATCGTTTTGTTCTTCCTCTCTGCAACCCAATTTTTCTGTGGGTTATGAGGCACTATGAGTTCTCTTCGAATTCCATCTTTTCTGTAGAAGTCTTTGAATTCATTAGAGATGTATTCTCCACTATTATCACTCCTCAGAGCCTTCACTTGCTTCCTCGACTCTTTCTCCACCAATGCCTTAAACTCAAAGAACTTTGAGACTGTTTGATCCTTCTTCTGCATGAAGAAGATCCAAAATTTATGAGAAAAGTCATCAACAAAAATAAAATAATACCTATTTTGCTGCTGAAGCAACCGAGAATGGTCCACACACGTCTGTGTGAACTCTCTCCAGGATCACTGAAGCACGGTTCTCCTTTTCATGAAAGGTGGACTTTACATACTTCCCCATGGTGCACCCTTGCATTGATCTAACTGAGCAAGTGTTCCCATTGGAAGTCTAGTAGGTATTTGCTATATGACTTTCAAGGCTCCATGATGAAGATCGTCCAATCGCCTGTGCCATAATTCACCCTCATCCTGGCTCACCAATTTTTCTTCCTTTTCCATCATGGAAACACAACCATCTACCTCTAGCTTGTAGATATTCTTAACTCGAATCCCTATCCTCTTGGCTTGATCCATTTTTTTATGTCGCAGAAAATTTTTTCCATCGCTGAAAACAACATCATAGCCTCTGTCCTCCAACATTGCGACTGAGACAAAGTTTTTCTTCAGACTTGGAACATGCATAACATCTTTCAATTGAAATGGTTTACCTGACTCCCTCTCAAAGGTAATGGTACCAATGCTGCTTGCATTGTATCATCGATCATCGTCGATCTATATATGCATTTGGAGATATTTCTCCTTAAAGTCACTGAAAATATCTTTATCTCCCGTCATGTGGAAGAAAGCACGACTATCCTGATACCACACTGATCCCAATGCAATTGAAACCATGCATGCAATCAAAGAGAAATAAATTTCAAAATGTGAGGCTAAGGCCTCACCAGCTGTATGAAGGAGTATACTTGTTGTTCTTCTTCTACCGACGATTAGTGGCGAGATGCCCATGTTCGTGACAGTGAAAACACTTCACCTTGGAAAAATCTAGCTTCTTGCCTTTAGACTCATATTTTGAATGGAATTTCTTCCCCTTCCCTTTCCTTACTTTGGCAGCCAAAGCAAAATCCTCTTCATCATCATGCTTTGATGAAGAGCCATCTCTGGTGTTTCACCTGAACTCCTCCTGCACTAGATCCGACCAAAGTCGTTCCCAATCCGGTAGTTTTTCCTGTCCATTGACAGAGTCTTCATAACTGTGCCAACTGTTAGGAAGTCCCAAGAGAGCCAAGCTCACCAAATAATCATCAAAAAAAATGATTCCCACACTCCCTAGTTCATCCAGACATTGGACAAACTTTATGAGATAATTTGGAACATTGTCGCCCTTTCCCATCTTGATCTTCTTGAGTTTATATTTCAGCGCCAATTTCCTATGGTTGCTACTGCTTTGGAAAAGATCCATCAAAGCCTTCCACATAGCATATGGTGTGGCTTTCCCATGAGGGCTTGAGACAATATTGTCTCGTACACCTTCCAATAGAATTTTCCTTGCCTTTACCACTTTCTTTTGCCATGCATCAAGTAATGCAACATCCGTCGAAGTGGGCTTAGGAACATCATTGTCGATGAATTCCTTCAAGCCATTATCTTCGAGCACTGCATCCATTCCTATCCTTCCAGGAAATTTAGTTCAAGCTACACTCAAGTGCATACTTTAGCCACAAGCCATTGAAAGCCATTTCAATGTTTACTCAACTGTAGCACCAAGAAAATATTTCTGCAAATTCGAATTGTTTCCACCAACAAACTCAGCTCCTGCTTGAAAAAAGCAATCTTATGAGCTCCAATGCCATGTAGAAATTATAAAATATGCATATATATCTTGGATTCTCCTGATCTAACAATTATATGCCACTGTTAAATACAAAATCTCTTCTACAAAAATTCTTGTGGAATTTAAAACACGATCGCCAATTGCAATATCAAGAAGAAATATCAATCACACATAACATAGATGTTTTTACCGGGAAAACATAAATCTAAAAACCCCACTATAATATATTATGTATATATCATGGATTATGAAACAATATCATAAAAAAATTTAATCCAAGGGCTCTTAGTACAATATACAATCGTCTCACACTGTCATACAAATATTGGCAGATACATGCGCCAATTTACTGCCTCTAGATAGCTTGCCTCCACTGTCAAATCCCAGTTGATATCAATCCCTGAATGAATGGAAAATTTCTTGCCTTGACTATGCAATCCTCATGGGCACATCCAATGTGTGTGTGGTTGCATGAGTGCACCCACTAATGTCACAAATGATAGTCAAACCGTCCCTTTCACCTACATCTCAACTAGGTCTCCACTAGACCTGACATGCATGTAGTTAACAGTAGTAAATCTTCAATTTCATGTGAGACCACTGATTTTGAATTAATTAATAATTAATTCACTGATCTCTCACTAATGTATCTTCAGTTAAAACTAGCACAACTGAGTTTAACTCACTTAACTGAGTTAAACTACTTTACAACTCACATAACTACACATCCAACTATGTTATTGTTGGCTCCCTATGATTTGCAAGATTGGAAAGAACAAATTCTGTAGGAAACCACATCAAACCACTTTGGAGTCCGTGGACCTAGCCTTCCTGGACTCAGAGAGGGCTCTCTCTATGTATGTGTTTATAAATGATATCTCTTTATGCTTTTGTTTTATGATTTTAGGCTAGTTATGAAGTTCTGAGGACTTGTTTGTTTTGATTGATTAGATTGGTTGATAGATAGACTAATGGTGTGATTAATTGACGAATTGTTTCATTTGAATAGATAGACCATGAGAAACATTAATCCATTGGGCTATGGAGTCATAAAAGGATTTAATTGTTCATCAACTCTGCAAGGGTTTTCATAGGGCAAGCTAACTATATCAAGTGGATCTATTAGATTAGATGGAATATGAAATGATAGTAAGTTGTGGAAAAAGTAAAAATAAAGGGAAATTAAGAATCCTTTAACTCTACTTCAACAAGAAAATAATTTTAGGTAACTGTTTAAGACAAACCAAAGGAAAGGGCATACCATAGACTTCTTTGGCCAGACTTTAATAAGAAAACCTTTAAGACAACAATCCAACAATCCTAGGATTACTTACAGTCAAAGAAAACATTTAAGATAACAATGAGTGCAACTAAAGAGCAAGATAAACCTATTTTCTTTAATCGAACACTCTAAAGACCTTCAAATTAATAGTTTGAGGCAGACCAGAGGACAGGGCATACTATAGACTTCCTTGGTTTAGACTCTACTAAGTATACTTCAAAGAAAGGCCTTAAAAACATTAATTCAAGCTACACCAAAGGACGGGGTATACCATAGACTTCTTTGTCTTGACTCTACTAAATCATTTCCAAGACAACAAGCTAGGTGGAACCAGAGAGAAATTAAGAATTCTCCAATCAGACGTTGCAGAAGAAAACATTGAGATAAAGAATGCAGATAGAAATAGGGTGCCAAGAAAACATATCCTAATCTAAAAATTATGTTCTTTTATCAGAGAAATAATGGACAGAATGGAAAACATTGACAAAGAAGGAAAACTTCACCATTAACATAGCTTAAGAATCCTGTGAACATGATTTTATTACTTATGTTCAAAACAGTTACATTACTCCAGTACAATGATCTCTGCAACTCAAAGTTTTCTCAATTCTACCCTAGCAATCAATCCTCTAATCAACAACCAACCAGCTAGCCAAAACAACCAACCAACCAACACTAAAAATTAATGATACATGCAGTATTTATCTGCAAAATGAGGAGGTGATCCTAAGCTAGGGTTTCAGATGTGTATTTATTATAGAGTTAATAAGTTTTTGACCTTTGAGATCATGCAAGGCCCAAGGCAAAATATCTGAGACTGATTCATTGTAATAATAACTCCTAACTTAACTTCTAAGCTAAATTTTGGAAATATTTGACTTTTAAGGCTTTTCAATAACTTTTACAATAACTACTGAGTAGCCGATAAATATATCTGACTGTTTCAATAACTACTGATGTCTTTATTGAAAATAAATAGGTTGTAGGTGTCCATATGTGTCCCTGAAGAAGTAAATTATTTTTGTTTAGTCATTCAAATCTGCCCTTGTGTTGATCTGTCTTTGTTTTATTTTTAACTTTTTTTTTAGGCCTTTTAACTTGTATTTTTCCTTCACTGTTGGTTTTACTGTCTTTCTTTTAATTCTGCCTTTATCTCTAATTTGTCCTTTAATTCATGATTAACTCTTTAATATTTGATTTTGACCTTTAACCCTCTAATATTTACTGTTACTGTCTTTTGAATTTTTTCATCTTTTCACTGAGTCTCTGTCTGTATTTGTTGCACAAATGAGCAATATTTTGGTTCTGTGTGTGCCAATGGCCACCAATGATCATGATTCATTGGTGATTATGCTTTATTTTATGCCTTTGGTCCTTTTAATGAAATAAGATCTATGGATCATCACCCAGAACTCTTATTCAAACAATTTTGGACCCTAAGAATGCATTTTCACATCCCTGCCATGCTACCTACACAATAAAACAATGAATTAGTTTGAAAACTTGCGTTGAGGGGCTTTTTGCATTTATTTGGGGTTTTCGGGATTTTGGGGTGCTGTAGTGGTGGTAATGGTGGATCGAGCTTCATCGTAGAGCCATAGGGCTTTGGAAAGTTTGAATCGGAGGGTGGTATCGGGACTTGGCGGGAAGGAGAAGAGAGGTTTTCGCATGTGATGAGGGGTGGTAAATGGTTTTGAGTAACTGGGTGCGATTCCACTTATCGGATGACACGTGGCAGATGGGACACAGGCGAATACCGCCCATTTTGCAGTGTTTGGGGTTTTTTAATCCCCGCACAGGAATCGATGCGATATGCGTCATCAACCATTGGATCTCAAGGGATGAGATCAACGGTGGTCGGGTAAAAGGAGAGGCAGGTAGGTGAGAAGGTGGGGCCCAGGTTATTTAAATAAGCAGAGGTGTTTATTCTGTGGGTAGGGCTAAGGTTATATGGCCGTAGGATTAGGTGCAAGCAGGTGGGGGCTTAAGGAGAAGGGCCCCGATTTAAAAGAGAGAGAAATGCTTAGAAATGGAGGCGGGATATAGGATTACATGAGGGTTTTTAACAAAGGCAGAGGGTTAAAAACCTTTAAGATGGGGATTAATTATTTATAAAGGGGCGGGGATTTTACATTAAAACAGAGTTTTAATATATAAAAATGGGACCCAAAAGGTTTATCTTTTTATATTTAAAATAATGCAAAAAGGGACTTTTTGCATTGTTTTAGTACAAATGAGGGAAATGATGAAGGTGAGGGGGTTAATGGGATTTGCTAGGAATGAAAGTGGGTTTTTAGTGGGGAAAATGAGGAAATGAGACTTTAGGTAGGGATGAAGGATGAAGATGAGAGGATCAAGCCCAGACATAATTTTTTAGGGCAGGAAGATGTTTTTAGAAAAGGCAAGATGAAATATAGTGAAAAAGGTTTTATGAAGATAATGAAGGAAGTGAGATTTCTGAAGATAGTTGATAATCAAGGAATGTTATCTTCAGCAGATTGTAGAAAATCCATAGTCACCTAGTGAAACTGTAGAATATAGGAGGATAACAATGGCTCCAGCTGGGGAGGGCAACTCCGTTAGGAGGTGTCAAGAACCTCAGAGTTTAAATATCTGGAAATTTGTAGATCAGTGCCTTGCTTTTACTTGGCAGATTTTTCGTTCTTTAATTGTTGTTTTGCCAATGTCCTTTGAAGCTGTGAATTTTTAAGATCTGAAAAACATGCTTGCTTCAACTCAACTCTACCTACCCATCATACTTTCCTAGCATTTTTTCTTCATTTGGGTGCATTTATATTGGCCAACCCTTGACATCAGTTTTCTTTTGAAACATGAAACTATATATTTCTACACTTATATCATCCAAAGGCTCAAATTATACTGATGAGCTCTTTTATTTCTCTACCTATTCTACTTATCTTTCCAGATTAAATAGTTTGACAGATTTTTATTCTCTAATCTATTAACAAGAAATTAAAACATGACCAAATCAAGATTCAATAGTTTGATTTGTCGTGAGCTGTGGCATTTTGAACAAGCTGCAGATAGATTTTATTTCTGCAAAAAATAAAAATAAAAACTGAGGGCTATAATCTAGAATTTGTCATTCATCCTTCTCTTTTCTCTTTTGTTCAAATTTGATCTTTGGAACCAATATCTTTTCTAATCTACTTATAAACCAAGTTTAAACAGTTTGGAAAATCTTCCCTTACTAACTTATCAGTAAAAATTCAAAAAAATTTCAATCATGATTAGACTGTATGATTGAGAAAGACTTCCCTTTTCAAAAGTAGTGGCATTTGGACTTGGATACTTTCGGAAACATGCTTTTTTGGTATGGGGCCTTACCTTTTCTTTTGTCTGCTCTCCTTTTTTTTTGTGCTTATTTTTCTGATATTTTATTCGAGTAATGTTATATAAAATGAATAAAGCTTTAAACTGAGATTATTCAACTGAAATAATGCAAGAGCATCCTGCCATTGATAGAACCTCCAAATAATTATGTTCCATCCATTTCTTGTAGGAAAAATGCATTGTTACCTTTTGCAGAATGGATGATGTATGGACCTTTCCATAGATTGTAAAATTTCCCATGCTTGCCTTTGTCTTCCCTTCTTGAATCCACTTCAGTACTTTGTCTCCAATATTGAAATTATTTGACTTGGTCCTCTTGTCAAAAAGTTTCTTGATGTTTTGCTGCACTTGTTTTGTTCTATTGTATACTTCCTCTCTGGTTTGCTACAGCTGGACAGTCTGGTTTATTCTTCTTTGCATATCATTTTCTTCAGACTGTACTTTTTGGATGAGCTTCATCATTGGTACCCCCAATATTATTGGAAAAACTGCATCTGCTCCATATACTAGCTGATAGGGAGACATACTAATTGATTTTTTATTTGTTAATCTGCTTGCCCATAGTGCATGTACTAGTTTGTTGTGCCATGATTTTTTGTTTTCTTCCAGCAACTTTTTAATTATGTTCAACAAAATTTTGTTTGAGGATTCTGCCAACCCATTACCTTGAGGCTAATAAGCTATAGAATGGCCCAATGTAATCTGATATTTGTGGCAAAATTCCACCATTTTCTTGGATCTAAAAGTAGTAGCATTGTCAGTAATGATTTTTCTAGGACAACCAAATCGAAACAGAACGTGATTTTCAAGGAATTTGATGATTACTGAGTCTGTGGCAGTTCTAGAAGGGACAGACTCTATCCACTTTGTAAAATAGTCAGTTGTATTAAGGATCCATTTGTGCTTGGAAGAGGAGGTAGGGTGGATTTCTACAATAAAATCTAGGCCCCATTATTGAAAAGGAGTTTCAACAGAGATAGGATGCAAAGGTAATGACAACAATTTTATTTTGCATTCAAAGATTTGGCATTTATGGCAGAAAATTACCATTTTATGGATGTTTTGGAAGAGGGTGGGCCAATAGTAACCAACTCTAAGGATTTTGTTGAAAATGGTTTTCCAATAGAGGTGGCCTCCACATTCTCCTTCATTAAACTCATGCTTGATTTTATCTGCATCATCCTCAGGCAAAAATTTAAGTAATAAACCACTAGCATTTTTCCAATATAAAATTTTATCTAAAATGTAGAAGTTTACAGCCTTTAACTTTAATAATCTGGCCTTTGTTTTGGACAAAACATGTGTAGCATTAAGATTAAAAAGCACATATAAAATATCAGCAGACCAAGATGAATTCAGAAATGATTCTTCGATAAATGGAGTTGCCAGATCCTCCTGTTCATCTAATGCATTAATCATGTTTATGTATAGTGCTTGAAAGTTTGTTTCAGCCATGAGTTTAGCCAGTCCTTGTCCTTTGATTAGCTTAGTGGGCCTGATTTCCAGATCATACTCTAACATAACAACAATCCACTTACCTATTTTTCCATCAGGATTTTGTGTGAGTATGTCTTTTACCACTGAGCGAGGCACAAATGCAATGATGTGTGAGTGCATAATGTAAACTCTGAAATCTTTCAATGCCTTGATTAAGGAAAAATCTTTCTTCTCCATTATGTTATATTTTAGAGGCGCATCTCTTAATGCCTTGCTGAAGAATGCTATGGGCTTCTCTTGTCCTTTTATGTTTTTCTGCAGTAGGACAACAACAACTGTATGTTCTGATGTAAAGGAAAATATGAAGAAATATTTGGTCAAGTCAGGGCTGATCAGAACTGATGTTTGGGTAAGTGCTTCTTTTACCAATTCAAAGGATTTATTTTCTTCTATGGTCCATTTGACTCCTATTTCTCTTTTCAACATATTAGTGATGTTTCTTAGGAGTTCTGCAAGGTTTGGTATGAACCTTCTTAAGAAATTTATCTTTCTAATGAAAGATTGCAGTTCTTTGATGTTTCTTGGATGGCTGATTTTCAATATTACTTTAATCCTCTTTGGGTCAATCCTGATCCCTTCTTAAGATATGATATGGCCTAGAATATTACCTCCTTGAAGACCAAACAAAGTCTTCTTGGGATTTAAAGACAGGCCATTCTTTTTTCACTTTTCAAAAACTTTTCTTATGTGAGCTAGGTGTTCTTCATCAGTTTTTGAATAGACTATTATGTCATCAAAATATATCACAATGAAGTAACCTATTTCTTCTGAGAAAGAAACGTCCATTTCTCTTTGAAAAGTAGCTCCAACATTCATTAACCCAAAAGGCATTTTAACATACATGAAAGTACCCCAAGGTGTAGTGAAATTTGTCTTGTGTTGATCATCTGGGTGTACCAGCACCTTGTTGTAATATGAAAACCATCTAGCAAAGATATTCTTTTAGAACCTACTACCCTTTGTAAAATGTGATCCATTTTTGGTAAAGGGTAGTTGTCTTTTAGGGAGGCTTTGTTTAAATTTCTGAAGTCTATGCATAGCCTAATTTCTCCTGTTTTATTCCTCACTGATACAAGATTTGAAACCCATTATGAGTATCTCAGAGGGACTATTATTCTAGCATCATACATTTTCTTAATTTATTTCTCAATCAGGGATAGCTGCATAGGGTTTATTCTGCGCAATTATGTTTAAAGGGCTTCTAGTTTTCCTTGAGAGGGATCTTATGCTGGATTATATTAGTATCATATGACTGTAAATCTTCATAGCTCCAAGAAACACATCAGCAAATTCTTTAAAAATCTCAAGATATTTATGTTTTATATGAGCTGGCAATGTTTTGGATAGTTTTATCATTTTGGGTTTTTTTCATTGCCTATATTGCATTCTTCTATTTCAACTTTAGTGGGTTCCATTTTTGGCTTCCTAGCAACATCATTAAATTCAACCAGTTATTCTAGAGGAACCAGTCCCTTTGGCAAGTTATCATTATTGGACTGCAACACTTCAAGGTCTTCTTTTTTAGAATTTGTGCATAGTTATATTTTATGTGGGTGTTCTTTTGTTAACAGATTTAAATCAACATTATCAGGAGGTTCTTCTTTGTAAGTGTGTTCCTCAACAGAGTAGTCTTATTCATGATCTGAGTCTGAATTTTGAATTTCAAACTCATTTCTAGACTGCAGGAAATCATCTATTTGTTTATCTCCTTCAAACACTTGCCAATATTTTATGTTATCTGGGAACGCTAGTCTATATTTGACTTGTACTAAGTATTTCTTGTTTTGATAAGTTTTTTTACATATACTGGCTGCAAAAGCTAGACCATTGGTAGGGATGTTCTGATTTATTGGGACAAAGGTAAGTTCATATTCTTGGAAGGTCTTCAAGAGGTCAAGGGAATCATCCCTATATGCTTTTAATCTAGGATGTTTGGTTGTGTATTCTCCCTTAATCTGCCTAATGAATAACTCAGAATCTCCATGAACAACTATCCTCTTGGCTTCTAATTTATTCAGTAATTGTAGCCCTAGGAGGAGTGCCTCATATTCAGCTATGTTATTTGTGCATTGAAATTTTGGCTTGTATGAGTGACCTTCTGCATGATTTTTCTCTGTGTTGTGCACCCATACACTTGCTCCTGAACCAGTTTTGCCACAAGAACCATCAAATCTCATGCTCCAAAGAGGTTCAATTTCAGATTCATCATTATGGTTATTGTGGCTGCTAGTATGTTGTTTATTATGATGTTCTTTAGGGTCCCTACTATTTGTGTCATTGTTTTGTTTTTCATGGTCTGCACTATGTTGGTTATTTTCTATTTGGGCCAAGTGTTTTGATTATTCCTCCTCTTTTCCCTCTTCTTCTACAATTGTTTTCTCATTTTGTACCACATGTTCATTAATGTTTTCATCATTGTAAAGGATAAATGAATCAAGGTCTGTGTGAATAGAATAAAGAGGGGAGTTATCTGGTTTTTCTTGATTGCTAACCATGTATTTCATATGAGTTTCCCTATATATTCTTCTTGATTGAATGAAAACAAGGATGGTAGCATAGGTCATGTCCATTTGTAGGGTGCCTTGGAGTTTAGCTCCCCATGATCTTGAGAGGAGAATTCCATATTTGTGAGGAATGTCAGCCACTACAATATCCATTACAATGCTCTTGGTTGGTATTTGTGCTAAATTGACACAGATATCTTTGATTAGGCCTAGACATCTAACTCTACTGGAATCAAAAGAGTATAAATATTTGTATGGTCTAGTTATATTATTTGAAGGCCTAATCTTTCCATTACTACCTTTGGCATAAGGTTGTGTGAAGCTCCTGAATCTAACATGGAATTATGGAGAATTTTATCATGGATGTTTAGGCTGACATAAAATAGAGGAAAACCTCCCTCTTGAAATTTACCTTCCACTTCTGGTCCAAACAGAAGTTCAGGTTTTTCATCATTTAAATTTACAGAATCAGTATTTTCTCCTATGTTTAAATCTTTCAAAATTTGGGATCTATATACATCTTGAATGACTAATTCAGTAAGAGGAATAGATATTTTAATCTTGGAAATTTCATTCTCTATACTGGAAGGTGTCTGAATTTTTGAAATTTTGAACTCAGCTTTTTAGACACTGTTTTCACATCATTCTCAGCTTGCTGGTTTTTATTAGGAATTTCAGTTAAAATAGTTTTGTTAGGGGCATTAGCTGTGTTGCTAGTGCTGCTTTGGTCACCACTTTGCTTGCCACTGGGTTGGCTATTTTTGTTTTTATTTTTATCAAAACTTTCAGCCACTGTGTTTGTAATTTCTGCTGTCTTTTTAGGAATGTTTTCAGGGATCTTCCTAGTAGAAATTTCAGAGTTATTTCTTTTGGGAGTATCTTGGTTTTTCTTACTTCTAAGGTCACATTGTCTATGTACTTTCATGATGGCATTTTCAAAGCCTTGTTTATAGTAGTTAGATTCTAGGCTTTCTTTCTCATTTGGTGCAAATATGCCTTGTTCTTCCTCAGTGAGGAAAACAATATTCTCATTATTTACTCCCATTAAATTTATGTGACTTTCCTCTGTTTCTTCAATCAACCCTTCATCCTCATCAGCATAATTTACTTGGAAAGGAGGTTTGATTTACTTATCAGGACCTCTCTTCTCTCTTTGTCTTATTTGAGGGGGGTTTCTCCTAAAGTTTTGGTTTTGGTTCTGATTTTGATTTCTGTTTTGAGGAGCTATTTGGTTTTCTCTAGGATAAGCTCTCTCATTCATGTTTATTCTCTCCATCATCCTCTCCATGGTTCTAACTAAGTTATCAATCTTAGTGTCAGATGATGAAGGTGCATCTTCTTACCTATATGTAACTCTCTTTTCATTCTCCATTCTATCTCTCTTGGCAATCAGGTTTGCCTCTACGCTTACTCCACCCCTCTACGTGTCTTCTAATGTGAGAGGGTCTCTTTCTCTTAGTTGGTAAGCCATTTCTGGGTAAAACCCATCTAGAAATTTCATTAGAGTGAGACCTTGTGGAGGTTTCTTATGGACAGAGAGGGAATTATATACACTATTGAACCTAGTGCAATATTCTTGGACACCCTCTCCAACATTTCTCTTAATGTTTTCATACTTTGATAAGATTTGGAGAGGGTTCTTCTTGACTTCCCATTTGTTTAAGAATAATTGATGAAAAGTAGGGAGGTCATTTATGTTGTTAGGGGTTAAGCCTTTAAACCATTTTCTTGCCTCTCCCCCTAAACTTTGAGCAAACATTCTGAGTTTAATAGTTTCATCATCCATTTCTTGTCTGTCAAAATAGTCATTCATTCTGTCCACATATTGTTGAGCAGTAGTAGAACTACTTGCATCATATAAAGGAATTTTGGACTGATATTCCTATGATAGAACAACTAAAGGTAATGGTAGGACTAATGGAGCATACCATGTTGCCATGTTATGTGGTTGGGGAAACAAAGGAGGGTTGACAAGAGGAGGGTTTACAAAATACAAAATGAGGTACAGGGTTAAATGGAGGAAGGTGAACAGTAGGGGATGAGGCAAGTACAACATGATTCTGTTGTAAGGTGGATGGGTCTAAAACTATATGAGTTATCCAATTCTGAGATCTAGTCCTAGACAAGCTTTGTTCTAGGGGTGAGTTAGAGAGGATATTCTGCAAGTCTTTAAGATTTTCAGGTAGGGATATTGCATTGTGGATAGGTCTGCTAACAGTTGGATTTTTAGATCTAGGATAATTCCTAAGGATGATTTCAGGATTTTCAACTATTGCAGGAGGATTTGGGTTAGGATGGGATCTGGTACAAATTCTTCTAGAAGCCAGAACTTTGGACCCAAAAATTAGAAAAGTTGAGGGTTTATGACAGTCTTAAAGGACCAACCAATATTTGAAAGAAATACTTAACCCATAAAGTATTCTTGACTGGGTTCTTTTGATGTTATGATGATAAAAAAAGTTTCCCAGTGGAGTCTATGGAAAACCAGTGGAGTCAGTAGGCCTACTGAAAACCAATGGAGTCACCAGGTGGAGGATATTTAATTGTTTTATGGCTGGCTGTTGTCCACCATCAGCAACTAGGTACCATTCTTCACCAAAATTTGATTCATACAATTTTAAAATGAGGTTATCTGAGTTCTTGAGGTGATATTAAGCTGTTTATTACTCAGTATCCCTAGTATGGTCACCAGTATGTTGGCTCCTCGTGATTTGCAAGATTGGAAAGAACAAACTCTGCAGGGAACCACATCAAACCACTTTGGAGTCCATGGACCTAGCCTTCCTAGACTCAGAAAGGGATCTCTCTATGTATGTGTTCATAAATGATATGTCTTTATGCTTTTGTTTTATGATTTTAGGCTAGTGTAGGTGCATAATTTTCAGTAGGATCTTCTTG